>LTAE01004619.1:0-26459 GCA_001647135.1 Pontederia paniculata | reverse complement strand
GATTAGATTATGTTGTACTTGACTTATGTTGTACGATATGCTTTTAAACATGTGTTGTCGACTTACACTTTGTGATGACTACTTAGAAATTTTTATTATCGACTTAGACTTTTTGATTAGTACTTTGAACTTTATTATGTTTATGTCATCTATATTGTTTAGTGCATGAATGAGTATAATTGTTTGCTATGATGATATTATGTTGTATATACAGATTTTTTTAGAAACGGATGAAACATTTTAAGCTGGTTTGATAATTTGCGACAGAATAGCGACAAATTAGCGACAAATACGATATCATTTACAAAAATTGATGATATTCAGCGACAGTCTAGCGTCGAAATAGCGACAGATTACGACAGAGTTAACGACAGATTAGCGACAAACTAACGATAGATTTGCGACAAATGTAGCGACCAATTTTAAAATAATTATTTTCCTTTACCGACAGTTTAACGACAGACTAGCGATAGCTTTACCACGGTTTAACGACAGTTTTAGTGACAAATTTTTTTGTCGCTAATAGCGACTTGATTTTTGCGACAGTCCTTTGTCGTCGTCGGTTTGTCGCTAAGTTGTCGCTATCTTATTTAGCGACAAATCAACGACAGTTCAGCGACAGAAAATTCTATCACTGAATCCAACTATTCTTGTAGTGGAGGGATGCCTCTCTAGGGTTACAAGGGGCTTTATTTATAGGAAAAAATTGAGAAGAGAGCCCTATACTGAATGATTAAAATTAAAAGTTTGTGTCTTGTATGTCAAGTCAAAATCAAGAGTCATTCGTTTGTTGAACCGCCTTAAGATGTCACAAGACGGCTCGCGTTGTCAGGCAAAACGGTCCGCGTTGAGCTGGTAGAGTTGGATTCGTATATGATTTGGAACGCGAACAATTTTGACGTTAAATCTTACACGTGGCATTTTTTGATTGGGCGAAGATACCGTTTTGACGTGAAACACGGGCATGACTTGGACTGACGTGGCTGGAACACGCCCCGTTTTGAGCGAGCATGGTCCATGTTGTATAGGAGAATGGAAGTTGATGAGCATAGCCCCAAAAATGGCTCGTTTTAAGTTGGATGTGGCCCGTGTTCTATTTGATTCATTTATTGTCGCTGGCTCTTCAACCTTACATTTTGGATTCTTCGAAATTTTGGAGCTCTTTTGCTTGAAAATTCACCAACATAAAACAAATGAATAGTTTCTTACTCATAAACAAAATATAATGAAATAAAGTGAAAATCATAATGAACATATGCCAAATATCAAGAAAATGACATGAATGGATGCATGCAACATGTATAGTTTTGTTCGCATCAATGCTCTAATGCATATGCATGATGTGTCATAATGCATCTGAAATATAGTTTCGTATTATAAATTTTCATGTAAGATTCATAACAACCACCCAATAACACACGTCCGAAAAATCTGTGATGAAGTAATAACATCTCCAATATCTGAATCTATGAAAATCATATAGCAGAATCTGTGAAAACATCGAAAAATTGAATCTCACACATCATGAGAATAGCTCAAAAGACAATCACGTTATTAATTAATTTAATTAATCATATAAGATAAAAAAAATAATTTAAATGGACCATTAATAATGTGATTATACGTAAGTCCGTGAAAAAAATTAACTCGGCGGCTCCCTAGTGTCGAGTGAGAGAAAGGAGAGGATAACGACGGAGAGGGGGACAAAGAAGAATAAAAGGGTCAACCCCTTTTATAACCCGGTGCCACGTGTCGCACATTGGATGACCTGATTAAATATTTATATATTTTTTTTAATTTCAGACTTGGTTAAAGTGAAAATTTTCCATAATTAGAAAAAAATTACGCCTTGTGCCATCGGACTTTTTTTAACCGAGTTGGGCTAGCCTTTACAAGAAGGATCATATATACAACAAATTACATGTACAAAAAGAGATATCATATATACATATATAATATATGTTTACAGTTGTAGTAGTCCGGTGAGTGCATGTACTAAGTGCAGAAGATGAGAAGGCCATGTCATGTGCCTCAACATCCAATTAATACCTCCCCTAGAAATCCTGCCTCCCATATCTGCCTTGAGTACATATACAGATCGTTTTTTTTCCTGATATCGTTAAATGGCGCAACCATCGTCACTACAAGTGTGCTTTTCTTAAGGACTGGCTACTTCGATTATATATGTTCAGGTAATGGATGATATAATTATGTTTAGCATAAGAGTATATAAATATTTCAAACAAATATAATAGAAATGAAGAAATTATATTATTTTTTTAATTTACGATTTAAATGGTTAAATATGATATATGCACACATGATGATCAATAAATAAATAAATAAATATATATATACATATTATTTTCAATTCTATCCAGATATTGCTTTTGTAATTTTATTCATAAAAATGATAAGCTCTAATAGCTTCAATTTAGTTATTTAATTAACGAATAATTTAAGATAGTTTTGCAAACCATAAATTGAATTATTAATTCTGTCTATGTTAAATATATGGCCGGTGGATAATAATATTTAGTAATATTTAAACGTAACAACAAATCTACAGTAATATTTACAAAATTAATAATTATGTCTTACTATTGTTTAACAAATTTTCCACTGTAATAAAAGAAAGAATTAATTTTAAGGAAATGAATGGTCAATAGTTAGTCATTCTTATTTATTGATAACAAATAAGATGTATTGTACATAATTAATGCAAATAAAAATATTAGATAATTCTCATAATTGAAGTGTGTTACTCTCTTTGAAATGAACTAGACTATTTGCTTATGCATACAAAAGATTTCTGCAAAAGGTACTAAACACTATAAATTAGTAAACTGAGGTTAAGCTATATATATATATATATATCAGTATATCACAATGGAAATTCACCTAGAAACATTGACAAGTTTTGTGATTCATAACCCCTTAGTATATGTCATCCAAGAACTTAAGATGCTATAAGCTAGATGTCACACACTAATGTTTCTGTTTTTTAAGTATTGTTTTCTATCGTATTTTTTTGTCGATAACATGCTTTCTATCATATTTTGGTGGTGTTAATGTTTCTGCTTTTTTTTTACACATTAGTTAAATATAGTCTTACTTATAACCGACGAAACATTGAACATTTCCATGTTGTTAGTATTTTTTTATGATCAAATATTCCCCTTAAGCATGGACATATGCAAAGGAGAGAGACACACACACACACAGTACATAGCAATTTCTTTTATACAAGTTGACATGGCAATTGCAGAAAATTCATAAGCCGCAACTGCAGCATGCGATTACGTAGATTTGTACAGGTTTAACAAGAGTCAGAATCGCTCTCAATTGGCACATCAAGTAATTGAAACGTCAAAATTGTTATTTAGCAGCAACTGTAATTCATTTGAATCGAGATTAATTACAAAACCAGATTCATGCATGCTCCTCCAAAGTAAGCCTTCTAGCTACTGTTTCCAGCCACTTGCTTTTGTTTTCCCACGGCATATACACTTATGACATTACCATCTGCCTTGTCAATACCCAAAGCTGCTTGCCCTGCTCATGCATGCATGATCATGAGAGCCATGCATTAATATCTATATATGTACAAAAGGGACATCATATCTACATATAATTTAAATACTTACAGCCGTAGTCCTGTGAGTTAAGTGCAGAAGCTGAGAGGCCCTGTGCCTGTGCCTCAACAGCAAGCACCTCCCCAAGAAATCCTGCCTCCCATATCTGTCTTGAGTACATGTAATGATCGTTTTCTTCCCTGATATCGTTAAATGAGGCAACCATCGCCACTACGAATGCACTTTTCTTAAGCTGTGGCTGCATGCATTATTAATATATAAAACAAGTTGGAAGTACGTACCTACGTAAACATGAAAAGTATGCATGCATGAGTTAATACCTGATCAGGAGGAGCAGCAGGACGGAATAGGAAGAATGATACGAAATCCACGGGTGAGGTGCCACAACAATGGGGGCACACAGGAATGACCTCTTCCTTCCATTGGTACAGTGTATCGTCGTCGGCGACGGCGCCGGATTCTAGATGCCGTAGGTTGCGCACTAAGCAGTAGAGTCCGGTCTGGAAGCCGACCACCCTGTTGACGAAGACGAACACGTTCACCCTGGGGAGCCATGGTAGAACGCCGCTCGGGAAGCTGGCGCGTCGGCGGCGACCATCCGCCTCCTCGCTGTGTCCGTGGCAGCACCGCAGCAAGAATTGTTCGAAATGCCCATGGGGCATGGAGTAGTCCTCGTCGAAGTCGGCCGCCGCGACGCCTCCTCTCGAGTTAAGCGCTCGCCTCATTGTCGCACCAGGTGCGTACCGGAAGTTGTCCGGACCGGTAAAGCCGCTACGCATCCTGTCCAATCTCACGTGCTCGTCGCCGTCGTTGCCGTAGGTCTTCTCCGCGATTGCCATGCGCCGACAGAAATAATCCGGATGCTGGAAGGGCGTGCTCACGCGGTATGACGGTCGTGCCCTGTCGCCATCGAACAGCGCCCTAATTCTCCACTTAAATGCACTGACACTAAAGATGCCCTGAGGGATGGCCGGAGTCGGCAAGACGAGGATGACAGCCACCGGCAACTCATTCTCCAGATCTGTCTCGCTTGTCAGACCCATCAGTTGGCCCAATGCTCTAAAGCCGAGAGAGGGGCCAAGAAGCCGCGTCTCCCAACCCAACGCCCCTGCCGCGAACGCGACGGAAGCCACCGCCTGCCCTACCTCGACGTTCCTCTGAATAAGCCGCACACCATAACCCGGGGCCAGCGCCGGCGCCGGGCCCTCGTCGGACGCCATCGCTTGGCCTTCCTCGAGGTTCGTCCTCTCAGTGGCCGTCACGCGTGTGTCGGGAGAGCTGACCGAATGCGGCTGCTCCGCGGGGCGGAACGCCGTGGAGAGCCCGACGTAGAATGAGCCTTCGCAGACGAAGAATTCCGCCGGCAAGTCGTGCTCCCGGCGTAGCTTGAGGCTGTGGCTGAACCTCGTGTACCGCGCCACGAAGTCACGCTCGAAGAGGCCCTGCACCGGGCGGCTGATGACATGGATCTCGGTTTTCTTCAAGAAGCTGGACTCCATGGGCGTTCTCCGGCCGGCTGCGTCGTGCAAGAACATGGACAGAGTCCGGCGGTTGAGGGGCCTCGGCATTGATGGTTGGCTCCTGAGAATGACGCCCAAGTACATGACTTCTTGGTGGTCGTCTTCGTCGGCGAAGTCGTCTTCGAGCAGGCGGATACGATATCTGTCGTCGTTGATGTTGTTCCTGGTCGCCATGGCCGCTCTTGAAGATTTGGAATCTTGAAGACTAAATTTCTTCTCAAATGTAACAGGCAATGTTCGGTCACGTAATGGATTATATATATTATATGAGTAGAATAATTGTTTTAGCAATAAAATATATAAGTATTTCAAACAAAATATAGTAAAAAAAGAAGAAATTATTTATGGTTTATTTATTTTTTATAAAAAATGTATTTAATATTTCAATTACTTTTTTATATGTAGATGGAGATAATGAAATGGAAAATTGATTCTCTTTCATTTATTTATATGTGTTTTCATATTCAGAGTGACATATATCACTGCAAAAAAAATCATTGGTCGCCAAAGGTTAAAGATTTTATGATGGTGTATTAGACATCACTAGCAATTTAATTTTAGTGACATTTAAATTCCGATGATAAAGTGATTTAGTTTAGGATTACTTTGATTTAGGCTTACTCTATCTTCATGGTTGATTTAAAAGAAATCTTTACACCTCTTATTTAAATTCTTCTATTTTGATAGAAAAAAACCTTCCATTTCTTCTCGTTCTCATGTTACTGTGATTTTGTGAAGCTGATATCAAACTTTACTAACTTCTCTCAGCAGGAAAGTGATATTAATTGTATCAAGGTAGATGTATATTATTGGGACCAATAACATGGCATCCAGGACATTTCAATTGGTTTCATTGAGTGATTCTTTTCACAGTGCATCACAACTTTTATATATTTTCTTCAGGTATTCATGATTTTTATTTACATATTTGGTATTCATGTATTCATGCTCTATTCATTTTGTCATTTCAGAAAAGCTAAAATCTTGGGGTGCTACCTTGCTAGTGCTGATTAAGGTACAATGAGATCCATTTTCTGGTAAATAAAATGTGTTGGTGCTAAATTTGATTGACACATCTAATTAGTAGGAGTGTGTTCCGGATTGAGAAACCGATAGTTACTAGTCCCGAGTTCGAGCATCGAAGTCGTTAATATGATCAAATAAATATCGTTCTGCTCTTTATCTCAATTCTGAATTAGTCAAATACTAATAGTTCTGAAAAGTGGAGGTTTAAAGAGATTAAAAAAAAATTGTGCCGGTGCTGATCAAGGTGTAATAAAATGTGTGGCGTCGGTGTCAACAGTTGTTGACCTCTTAAGTGGCAGCTTTTCATTGTTGAAAATTATTAATTATCTTAATTCCGATAATACTTTAAATTTCAATTCAGTTGTAAACTTATTTATTTTTCAAGTTCAATAACACACTTCCTAATTAAAGACATCCCTTATACACATCTCATTGTTATGGTGTCGAGGAGGCTGAATCCTTAGTCGATTTTTTTTTGTATGGTTTATTCTATTTCTGAGTTTGAATTTCATATTTTTAATTATAGATGTATTGTTTTTTGAGAACTATAGTAGAGTTTTAGTTTGAAATAAATATCTATTTTCTGTAAAGGGAGTGCACCTAAGGGTGTGTTTTTAAATAATATTTAAAAAATAATCTTTTTTAAATAATATTTTTATAAAGAAAAGTTAAAAAATAACTTTTTTTTCTCCTTTTAAATAACAAAAGATTATTAGAGTGTATGAATTATTATAATTCTCTTTAAAATTCTATCTTCAATATTTCTATCATCATTCGATGACTTAACTCGGTTAAAAATAAATCTCATAAATTTTGTGTGTGTCTCTTTTTTATATCCGATTTTTTTTTATATCTGCAAATGACAAAATGAGTATAGTGAACGATGACTTAAATCGATATTATATCATTTTAAATTCGTATGACGAAATTCTGGGATATTTTTGCATGTATGAGAAAAACATTACAACAATTAATTTGAAATTTAATTTTATTTATGATTTTTGTATTAAAACTATATATATTAATATGTTAATTATTTTACATGGAAGGAGATATTGAAATGGAAAAATGATTCACTCTTTATAATTTTTATATTTTTTTCCATATATACATATCGACAAATATAAGGAACTATAAAATAGAAATAGTACATATGGTCCATGATATATCACCTACTCGGGCTGCATTAGGAGAAGGCCATGGAATGGATCCATATTATGCGGCGGGCCTAAGTCCAGTATCCAAGTGGGATTCTAAGATCACAAATAAATTATTATTATTATTATTATTATTATTATTATTATTATTATTATTATTATTATTATTATTATTATTATTATTATTATTATTATTATTATTATTATTATTATTATTATTATTATTATTATTATTATTATTATTATTTATTAAAATTGCATAAGACAAACAACTATAAAATGTAAGAATGTGATGTCTAGAACACAAATAAATCATGATTTAAAAAAAAATCATATTTTATCCTTTTTTTCATTTTATTCTCTATCAATGGAACCCAAAAGTTTTATGACTTACAAAGATAATGACTTAAATTTTTAACATTGATTCTTTATTAAATTTAATATAGTATCAGAAAAAGACTGAAAGATCCTAATTAAATTCAAATGGTTCTCAATAAAAAATAATCCTTTAGTAATTCATGTGATAAATTGAGCTGGATCAAGTTTATGAAAAACATTTAAGAATATAAAAATACAAGTAATATTTTTTATAATTTATTTTTTAATTAATAGTTTAAATTTTATGATAATTAATAATTCATCTTGTTTAATATAAATTAAGCCATGCAATCAGACACTAAACCAAGCACGATTCCTCTAGTTTGCTGCCATGATTTCAGAAAGCCGAAAGAGCAATCAGCAATATAAAGTACAACAAAATATGCTTTTAGCTACTAATAATTAGGGATCAATTATTTTTAGGCCTCTAGAAACCTTTATTAGTTACTAGTTGAACATTGATCTCAAATAATGTTTTAATGACTACTATATTATTGGTGTCTAAAACATTAATTTATGGAGACCGATTTTACAATTAGTCGCAAATGCTTAATATTTTAATGATCACGGTGTCTATAGGGACAACTTTGACCATTGGTCCCTAATACTTGTGAGTTGTCCTTAAAGATGTGAAGATTTTACAATTATTTATGTTTTTTGTTATATTTGTGTATACAAATATTTACAAAAAAAGAGAGAATTTTTTTGTTATACAATCATTAGTTGGTATTGGTGTTTATTTGCTTGCGGTTTTCAAGTTTATTCTTAGCCGACTATGTAGTAGCTAGTAACAGTTGAAAAAGGAGAGAAATATTTTCTTTTTTTTTTTCTTCATACGGCTCGTGATTCCACTTTGATCAAGGGAACTTATTATCTTCTTCGTAAACTGAATTTTCACATATTTTGATCCCAACACAGTATTTGTTTTTTTTTTTTAATTTCGAGGAAAAAATGCATTGTTTTGTTCAATTAACGAACATTCATTTATATGTCATATTCATTTTTCCCCTATTTCAATATCTTCTAACTAAAAGTATAGATGTCCTTAACATTTATTTTAAATAAAAAGAAAAATAGCAGAAAAAAAAGATAAAATGGAAAATATTAAGAAAAAAATGAAAGAAAAAAGAAGAAAAAGAACTAGGCTTTCATTGAATGGATAACCCAAAAGAACTACACCTCACAATCTAGTTCATGATTTGACCATTAGGTGAGTTGATTATTTATTTCACATTTTATTCTGAAAATGCACAGTGCAAACCATTCTTTTGCAAGAGTAATATCTCAAACTCTAAGTCCAGTTAATTAAGCCAAACTTGCCTTCATATTTGAAATGTATTCTTTTTCTCCAGCTTAGTCACCAATTTGTTCAGATTTCATATTCAGCAAAATAGCTAACAAGGGGGAGCTAAATGTGTTTTGATATGTTGCTACTTGCAAGTGTTCACTAATGCTGGTATCTGCTGCAATTTTGGAGGTTTCAATTAAGAATTGGTGCACAATAAAGATTCCTACTCTACTTGAGGTGTGTAAACAATTCATGTGTTCGAAATTAGAGGCACGTATATATAAATATACTTTAGTTGTTGGATTTTTTCAATCATGATCACAGACCTCCATGGGACCATGTCCTTCTCTCATGTTTTTGATACGCCACTTGCATGATGTGGCCAAGGAAAAGTAGGTAAGCTTATAAATTATTTTTTTAGTCGTAAGGATCTTTTGTCTTCATTAAATTTTTTCAAGAGATACTCGTAATGAAAATCGAACTTAAAACCTCTCGATATTTATCGAAATATGAATCATTATATCACATTCTTATCCTTTTGCACTTGTTAATTTCAATCACTCAAAATTATACATTTGATCATTACGAGTGATACTCCCTTAAAACTTTTTTAAAAATATTAAATTTAAAATGTTGCTTAGACGTAAATCTATAAAAGATTAATAGATAGTCAAATTGCCTCTATTGATATAGCAATAGCACAGCTCAAGGTTGAGTGGTTCCAAAAGCCAACTGGTTCATCATATGAAATCAAAACCCAACCATAAAAGGACACATCTTCAACATGGACATAGAACATATGATGATTTGTCTTATATTTAAATGTTATATCATCATGAATGTGGCCAAGATCTGAACATTTTCTAAATCCCGTGATACTAATAATCTTGCTAGAAAGATGAATGATTGGTGGTGTCACTTATGAAAAGAAAAACGGAAGCATTGCTGCCTGATAACGATTGTTGCACATAACTTGGCCAAACCTTGTGTGACCCATGTCTTCTACTTTCATGGCCATGAAGAAAGTAGAAAGTAGGTGAACAGGCTCCTGGATAAGTTACATTTTTCACTGTAGAAGATGCCATAAGTTAGAGATCTCGGAATTGGAACATATGAATGGTTCCAAGATGGAAACAGCTTGTATTTTTTTATTCTTTTGCAAGAACAACTGCATGGTGGCACTGACTTCCTCACTGGTTTGTACCACCATGCAGCATCCACCCTGTGCCATGATGCTGAAGTGAGACCCAAATTTTGTGTACCCTGTGCATTCTTGACTATTGTGTCAAATGCATATTTTATGTTTGTCTTAAACTTTTTTTTTATAAACTCATCAATGCCCAGAGATATTAACACTTGACTAATTCGACGTTCGGACAAGTGATGATAAAGATAAATCCTGATCAAATTAATAACTCCGGAGCTCGAACTCGAAGCTACTAACTCTCTCGTCTCTTAATTCGGGACATATACCCCTAAGCATATGTCAACCAATATTGAGTGTGTTATTGTGACTTGAAATATTATACCATGTACTCAAAATTGAAAAAAAAAATTGAGAGAAAAAAAAGAGAATTTGTGGCGGTAGCGGAGGGCTTGGGCCGTTAGGCCCAATCCCGTAGCCCGACACTGATTCCCACGGGGGTGCGGGAGGCGAAGCCCCCCGCGGATCCATACCCTTATAAATATGGGTTAGGGTTTTATGATGTACTCTCTTATTCTAATATAGTGAAAACTCTTTGGTGGCGGCCTTCTTTGTCCGTGGATGTTTCCCTCTTGTTCACATTAATCAAGAGAGTTTTATCACGTTAAAAATCTGTGTGTCAATCTTTCTTTCTCGTTGGTCGATCCCTCGTCCTATATATTCCCAATAGAGTGATGGTCTGAAAGTTAGAAAAAAGTAATAATTCTAAAAATTATTCTAGTTATATGAAGATTTTAATGTTTAACTCTTTCGAGTCAAGATTGTAAAAATTTAAGCAAATTTTGTTTGATGATTTTTCTTTTTAATAAAAATCGATAGTTTTTGGATGTAACATTTTTGCTCTCATCTTTTACTCTTCCACAGTTTCAAGGGAAAACATTCTTGTTTAGGGAAGAAAACGAATCCGCCATCTTTCTTTTTTGTTTTTATTATACTTCCAATGCAAACCAATCCATGAACATTAGTTACGTAACGTCTAAATGTTTCTCTCTCTCTCTCTCTCTCTCTCTCTCTCTCTCTCTCTCTCTCTCACAGTAAAATGTCAGCAACCAGAATCCTAACACCACTCCTAACTACTATTACTTACACCGCCTGCCAAACACCATTCGACTATGCAATTCCATCTCTCCCACGCTCTTGCACTGTTCTCTGACTGATATGTGTAAAGAGCGTGGCAATTGTTTGACTGTTTGGTTTCTGTCACCGGTGTCAGGCCATTGGTCTTCTTCTGCTGCTGCTGATGAGATCTACAACCGCCATTAATGGCAGCAGAGAGACGGATGCCGGTCTGTCCTTCCTGCCCACCATGTGCACCTCCTCCATTGCTGCGCGCCGCTTCCTCTCCCCGCAGTACTGACTCCATAAAGGCCCCATTTTGATATGAAAGCTTGGCCCTTTTCGGCTCCGTAATTGCTCTGTTTACCCTCGTTAAGGGTTTTACTAGAGAAAGCTCTCAACTTTGTGGCGAGTTCGTACTGCTCGACTTCTGTGGCTGCTTCAAATGGCTGTTTCCTAAGAAACCCAAGTAAATTTGCGATTTTTTGCTGTAAAAAGTTCTTCTCGGGGCGTCTTGAATGATGATTTCTTGGAGTTCTGATCTGCCTGGCTATGGGCTGGGCCACAATGGTTAGAGGTATCAACGTTTTCTAAGATTGAACTAAATGATTACTTCTTGCTGTGTGATTGAAGCTGTGGGAATGATCCGAGACCGGATTCCAGCAGCTTTGGTGCCTTTCTAGCGGAGTCTCTCAACTATTAGAGCAGCATTTCTGTTTCTGTGGTCTGTTGGCTGTTGCAACATAAAGAGAATCAAATATAGAAATTTCTTTTGCCACTTGGTAAACAATTTCAGTCCTTTTAGGACAAAAAGAATCTCATTTTAGAAACATTTTGCTTTTCTGTCGGGTTTCCAATAAATTCGTTCTGTCTGCTGATGAACTCTAGTTGCCATCTTCCTTGGGTTGTTTTGTAGTGTCCGGCAGTTCAGAAAACCTCTGCATTGTGCCTTCAATGTGCACTTTGTCCCAACGTTTGCCACCATCCGCTTGAAGAATAACTTGTGGAGAAACCAGAATACATCGTTAATTTTTCAGTTGTATGCAGTGATGGCACGAGTTCTTATAGTCGTGGCAGTCATCTTTTGTTGTTCGGTCTTGATCCCTTTAACCGAGCAAATACAATCTACCCATACCCAGTTGTTGCTGCAGATCAGACGACACTTGGAGTACCCGAAGCAGCTTGATTCATGGAACTACACCAATGACTTGTGCTATGCAGCTTCTTCACCTAGTGTCAGCATAGTGTGTGAAGGAAACTCTGTGACACAGCTCAAGATTATTGGTGATAAGCTTGCAAAGCCTGGTAGTTTTAAGGGCTACTTCATTTCTGACAAGACCCTTTCACAGGATTTTTCTGTTGATTCCTTCATCACTACTCTTACTAGATTGACCAGCTTGAAAGTAGTTATCTTGGTTTCACTGGGGATATGGGGTCCCCTACCAGACAAGATCCATAGGCTGTATTCTCTTCAAGTGCTTGATTTAAGCTCCAACTTTCTATATGGTTCTGTTCCTCAGAAGTTATCTGTTATGACAGGGCTTCAAACATTTTCTCTGGCTGGGAATTACTTCAATGATACTGTTCCAGGTTGGTTTGCTTCACTGTCGAACCTCACTGTTCTGAACTTACAGAGAAATCAGCTGAAGGGGCCGCTGCCTGATTCTTTTGGCAGACTTAGCACACTCACTGAACTTTCTTTGTCAAGCAACAAAATATCAGGGAAAGTGCCTGATCTGAGTGGCTTAAACCACCTTGAAATGTTGGACCTGAGAGACAATCGATTGGACTCTGAATTGCCAACCTTTCCTGATGGGCTTGTGACCATCTTGCTCAGCAATAACTCTTTGGCTGGAGAGATTCCAAAACAATTCGGGGAATTGATTCGACTGCAACACCTTGACCTCTCTTTTAACTTGCTTGAGGGAAATCCACCTGCTAAATTATTTTCTTTGCCTAATATTAGTTACTTGAACCTAGCATCAAATATGCTCAGTGGATCTCTTCCTAACAGCATTATCTGCAGCAGCCAACTTGGATTCATTGATATTTCTACAAATAGGTTCATAGGTGGACTGCCTTCTTGCATGAGATCCAACTTAAATAAGAGAGTTGTGAAATTCAGTGGTAATTGCTTGTCTCTAGATCCCCAGAATCAGCATGAAGCCAAATACTGTAATGTAGCTCATATGGACGATAAAGCTTCTAACAGCAAGGGCACTGGATTAATGATTGCCATCATTGTAGGAATTTCTGTGATTGTACTATTTATTCTGATAGCTTCGTTGATTCTCTGCAGAAGAAACTGTCGGAGAGCTACACAAGAACAATGCTTGTTGCCGAAACCATTGCCAGAAAATTCAGCTACGGGATTCTCATCTGAGCCTCTGGCTAATTCAAGTAAGTCATCTCATCTTTAAGCCATTACTGTTTCTTTTTCCTATTTCAGTTTGCCACATTCTGTCGTGGACGTCTAATGCATACATGCTTAGAAAGTATCCATGATATATCGATCACAAGATATTCATTTAATTGGCAAGATGCTCCCCCAGAAATATTTGAGTTGATGTATCATCATAAAATTTGGTATTTTTTAGAATATATATGGCTAGATAGAGATGTTTCCCCAAGGAAAATGAATTAGTCATTTAGTGGCTAAGTAGTTGGATTAACATGAAAACAGCATGGCTGCTCGTTGAGAGCTTACACAGCCAATGGGAAAAAATGATAGTGAGTAGTACCAAGAAAGTGAAAAGGTATGATGATAATATTCTGACATAGGCAATATTGTAATTTTCATAGCAGACTAGTATTTGGGTTTCTTGAAATTTAATTCCTACAGGTGAATCAAGAATGTCACTGTTTAATATGCAAGCTTAGTGAAAATAATAGAAGAAAGGTAGATGATAGTGTTGCTTGATCCAAATTATTTACTTTGGACACAAACTAAGATGTTTGTGGTATATATCATGGGCTACCATGTGATACAAGAGCTATCCAACATGCAGCAATCATAATTAAGTTAAGAAATCATATCAGAGTTGGCAGGATATAAAGGCACTACAAAAAGTTCCTGTGATCTAATCAACATATATAACTAATTTCTGGGGGAAGACCAAACAACTATTCCATTTGTGCACTCATTATAACTTGCAATACATGGATACTTATCCAGATGAGTAAAATCAATCACCACAAAAAGTTCCTTTGATCTAATCAACATATAATCAATCTTTGGGGAAAGGCCAAACAGCTATTCCATTTATGTACTTGATATAACTTGCAGTACATGGATACTTATTCAGCTGAGTAAAATGAAATCCAATTATCCTTGTAAGTTTTCTAACACGTATCCTAATAAATATTTCATTTTTAACCAAAAAACTAAACTAATATTTCATTTTTAACCAAAAAATTATCTTTACTTAGTGAATGTAATATAGAAAACTGGTACAAGTTGGTCATAATATAGTTAGTATGTTTTACTGCAACATGAATGTTTGTCATCCCCATACTAAGTGACATGAAATGAGAGTGATAAGAGCATATTAAACATCTCAAGGCAATGAAAATGACATGTACATGTTTTGCCTATTTCATGAATCACAACATAACTTTGATAAATAAGGTTTTTTCTAATCTTTATAAAATGATATTTAGTATTATTAACGATGACTTGGTTTATGTCACCCAATTAACAAAATATTTAAAATTGCATCCACTAATTACAATTCTTTCTGCTTTTCAGGAAATGTTTCTCAAACAATGAAGCTAAGTGCACACTTGTTGCCTACATACAGGGTCTTCACTTTTGAAGAGTTAAGAGAAGCAACAAATAATTTTGAACAGGCAATGTTTATAGGAGAGGGTTCCACAGGAAAGGTGCTAAATGTGTGCCTGAAATTACTATTATATGCATTGTTTCTTGCAGAGCCATGCATGCAGAAATACAATAAACTAACTAAATGTATAAGAAGATTAAACATGAACATCGATTTTTCAGATACTGATCAGACTAAAAGATTTGTAACTCCTACATAGCGACTACTTGTTTGGCTAGGCAGTTGGTCTTTTATGTTGAGCTGCTATGATTCTCTTGCTAAATGAACTCTCTTTATTAATGTACATTATACGTAATATTTTTCTGTAGACAATTTATGTATGGCTTGTGATAGAAACTAAAAGAGAAACAAATGTGCTTCACATTCTAGTCTGTTCTTGTTCCTTTCCAACTTCTCACCACTACATCCTCAAAAGCCATGAAAACCTCCACTGATATCTGAAGATATGGGTCAATCAGAGACTTATCATGTGCATGATCAAAATAATCCAAGGCATCCCCCAAGTATTTTAATATTTGGTTATGACTGGGAGGTGTTAGTCTGTCTTTTACATCCATTTTTTCACCAGAAAGTTGTGCTCATATGAAATTGTGATTCCTATCAATCGATCATAGATACCTATTTTATATTCTCCTGACAGATAGTTCATATACATATTGTAATTTCTTTTGTTGCAGGTATACAAAGGGAGATTAGAAAATGGAACTTTTATAGCTATAAGATGCTTGGCATTGTACAAGAGATATTCAATTAGAAACCTGAGACTTCGATTGGATTTACTCTCTAAACTTCGCCATCCTCATTTGGTCTGCCTTTTGGGCCACTGCATCGATAATCCTCCAAATGATTCTGGTGTAGATAGGGTATTCCTTATTTATGAATTTGTTGCAAATGGAAATCTTCGTGCTCATCTTTCTGGTAAGTTTGCATATAAACAATGTTTCTTAGCTTCCAGTAAATAAGTGCTTTTCCTCTATAACTTCTTTTATATTTGGCAGAATCCAGTCCACAGAGAAACCTTACATGGACAGATAGATTAACAGCTTTAATTGGCATAGCAAAGGCAATCCACTTTTTACATACTGGAGTCATTCCTGGTTTCTTCAACAATCGGCTGAAAACAAACAATATTTTGCTCGACGAGCACTTGATAGCAAAAGTGAGTGACTATGGTTTGTCAGTCATTACAGAAGAAATATACAAACATGAGGTGCGGAATGTGTTAACTAGTTGATCCCCTATCTATGTATTCCTAGGATTTTACTGAGACATGTTTTCTTCTCAATGGTGAAGAAATTTCATTATATTGTGATGATGCTCTGCAGGTAAGGACAGAGGAACAGAAACACGTTCAAAGTGAATCCCCTGAACTGTGAGTCTCTACTCTTTATCCCTTTCTAGAACTTAATATAAGTGGATTCTTAGATTTTGGAATACTTCAATTCAAGAGTGATATGGTTCTAAATTATATCAGAGTTCAAGAGTGATACTATCATGTTAATGCCCATTCAAGGCCATGCTCGATCTATCATGTGGACCATTTTTTTAAGAACAATTCTTTTATTAGGAACATTTTGGTTAGATAGATATGTAAACATATGATGTTTAACTATTTCAAAAGCAGAATGAATTACTCATTGGACTGATGTTATTTGAATTTCTTCAATTTAATATTTCTCATTCTGAGCATTGAGATTTTTTAACTCCCTCTTTGTAGTGATCTGACAAACTTGGAGGACGATATTTATTCATTTGGCTTGATCCTACTCGAAGCACTCATCGGACCCAAACTAGTGAAACGAGGTGCAGAGAACTGTAGAAATGAGCTGGTATATTAAACTTTACTCAAGGGTTGTTCTTGGTGTGCTGATGTTTTACCTTTTCTGTGAGAAACAGCCTGCAAAGTGATATTCTTTCATGAGAATTTCCAGTTATCAACCTCTGCTTCAACATTCTTTCCTCAGTAATGTAGTTTTTTTGTTAGATATTAATTTACCGATAATGAGAATCATACACAAAATCATTAAATCTTCAGTCAGATTGACATGAAAATGGATCCTAAGGACTAGATACACAACTTATACTCTAATACTACTTCGACATTCTGTCTTTGTAGCTTCCTGTGCAGCCTGGTCTTCTTTTTTAGACAATGATGGTATGATTTGGTGGCTTATATCGTATCTATGTCTTTCTCTAGGCCATATCATGCAGCAGCCAAGCAGATCAAAGTCGCATTCTTGATCCAATCATTCTCGCTTCTTCGTCGCAAGAATCTCTATCAATTGTCATCTCTATAACCAACAAATGCTTATCACAAGAGTCTTTACGTCCTTCGGTCGAAGATGTGCTGTGGAACCTGCAGTATGCTGCCCAGGTGCAGGAAACAGCTGATGGAGATAAAAAATCAGATGTTGCTTCTTAAACATGATTTCATCATTATCATCATCATCAAACTTTTGCCCACATTGAAATCTTAGACTGCACATAGTTCAGAAATCAGATTGTGCTGGTAATCAGACTGAAAGCTAGACTACACATAGTTCAGAAACCGGAGGGATTGTTCTGATTTATTTCAATACATCAAAATGCCAAAAGTGGCATTTCCCTGTTTGTGCATTCCATTTTGAACCTATCTAATTTTAATCAAATTCTCAATGCTCCTGCTTGTAGTGTTATTGCTTTTGCCTCCATTTCATATGGTTAGAGCAAAGTCATGTCTTATATTGAATATTTGTCTAGGTTTAACATGTATGATTTTTACTCATCTCCATGGAAAATCTTGCATCGACCTATTTATTTGATCTACAATCACAATTCATGCTAAAACTCTGTGATTTCTTAAGTCCATGCTACCATTTATAAGTTTTTCAGACATAAAAAACATTGGTATATGATTTGTGAAGTTAACAAATTAAATTGACGCATAATCTCTTGAAAAGAAATTACGCAAAAATGCATTTATAAACAAAAAAAAAATTGTAAATATGTATGAAGAAATTATGCTGGCTATGGGGTTCGAACCCATGCGCACTTGAGTGCAGAAGATCTTAAGTCTTCCCCCTTAACCACTCGAGCAAACCAGCTATTTGTGTTTTCTTAAGAAGAAGAAAACAAATCAATGAATACTAATATTAACGAGATAAAATAAAACGCAAAAATAAAAAGTAAATAGTTGAACGACAAAATATATATAGATAAAATTTTAAAGTCCGAGGTGAGTGAATAATAAAAAAATATAAAATTAGAGAACAATATGTGAATTTTATGCAATTTCATAATGTCAAATACAATTTCGCATTTTGCCGTCTAACCTTCCTATCACGTATCAATTAGTGTAGGAGTTTCGATGATAATATGATAAACTAATACATGTATATGACATCATGCACTCAAGCCAAAAATGTATATTAAACTGATTTTCAACGAAAGAAACATATATCAGTTGATTTTGTTTAAATAATCCTACTATTTGTAAATTGAAACTATAGCTCTGTTCTTTACTGAGTTGCAAATAGTAAGAAATTTTGTCTAAAAAAATTCTATAAAAAAAATTCTGTTGTGTGATTCAATAACTAATTCATTAAGATTATATATTAATTATTTTTTATACATATAATAATTTAATTAAACTTGGATGTGGATTTTTAAGCTGAACGGCCCATATAGGGCCCGTTAATTCACAGAGCCCATGTTGGGCCGAGCAGGCTGTTGTTTTCTTCTCTCCCAAGCCACTTTTTTTGTTGGGGATTTGGTCTCTCTCTCCGCTTCGAAGAGAAATTTTATCAAACACTTTGCTGCGCACCAAAATCTGCGATGAAGCTCGACACTTCCGGCCTCCAGTCCTTCCCTTCGCTGCTTCCCGGCGTAGGAATCGGCAACGAAGAAGCCGGGCCCTTTGCCCCTCCATCTTTCCAGCTGCCCTCGTGCTCCGACGTGAGTTCCCTATCTCTGCGTGTGCGGGAAGCCCTAGATTTGTTTTTAAGATGGTGATCCTTTCACATTGGGTCTTCTTTTGTGGGTTGAAAGCAATCGAGCACTGAAAAGATCCTATTTTACTTGTTTGGTTTATTATGATATAATCGTAGATCGTCTTCATTGTTGTTTTAGTTTGATGAGTATGTGAAGGGAAACGGTTAGCATCATGTCGTTAAAGCTCTATATTTTTGTTGGATTTTGAATTGTTCCCTTTCTTTCGGTGCATGCGATCTAATTATTGGTTGTGGTAAGTGTTACTAATTCTTCTGCTGGTTTAGTTTGATGGATTTGTGAAGGAAGCGATCCAGATGGTGAAGCCGGCGAAGGGCACCACAACACTCGCCTTTATATTCAAGGAAGGGGTTATGGTCGCAGCCGACTCCCGAGCCAGCATGGGTGGATATATCTGTAAGTTTCCATATTCACTTTTCTTCTGTCTGCTTATTTTCAACTAAAAATAACATTTTTTTAACTTCTCCTATGATGATTTGTTTGCAATTTAGGTCTGTGCCTTTTCTTTCTGCTATCGGTTTTAGGTAGACACAACCATGCTTTATAAAGCTCCAGCTATACCACTGCAAGTTGTTCTTTTGGTATGTTCTGACTAAAAGTAGTCATTTATGTGAAATCAAATGAATAAGTGGTTCATCTCGTTGATGGGTGACTTAGATTTGCTCCCACACGAAAAATGTTAGAACTGATTTGATTTTGTACAAAGGCCTACAAGAAGGGCTTAACCGTTCTATTTTCTTGAGAAAATACACGAATCAGTGAAATAACTGTATTATACACATTTCTGTACTTTATCTCTTCCTTTTGGGATAGAACCCTCGCTCTAAGTTTAGGGATGAGTAAATTATGGCTGCAAGTGGGAGAACTACAAATACTCAGTGTCCTCTCTCCAAGAACATCCTTTCTCGAAGTAGGTCTTTATTGAATCACATAGTTCCTATGCACATATTCAGTATTGTCAACAACTCGACCTACTGTTGAGGATTTGCCAACCCAAATACGATATTTTTTGTCATAGCATCTCTCTGTCTGGAATTCCTCCTGATCACTGTAACTCTAAGCCTCCAATACTATGCGAAAAAATATGAAGTGTTCTGATCTTCCTCATGCAGAATTGGATTTGTACTGCAGTTGAATCTAACGTGTGTTGGTTTTGCTTGTGCAACAACTTTTTTCTTTTCTAAAGGGTAAAGAATAGTTAGAAGAATCTAGCCATGCAATAATTTAAGTTATTGTTTCCAAATCCTTGGTTTACTTTTTAGGGCCGAGAATTACTTGGTCTGGACCACACACCCAAGTCAGATGCAATGTTGTCAAACACGTAAAACGGACTCGACTCGGAGGAACCGGGAAAACACAAATTTGTGTACACATAACACGACACGGCCCATCCTACCAGATTTTGATATTAATTTGTATGAAAAAATAAAACATTGCAATTTTTCAACTAAAACGTAAATAAATATTAAGAACAGCTGCCCTTCAAAAAAAAAAAATTAAGAAGAGCTGAATATTATAACAATAATAATAATAACTTATCCCTAACAATCCATCCAAATAATATTAATGATAATAAGACAACATCCAGAAGATTATGTTTTAATAATCTCCTAACATTCCTAAAAAAAGAGGACAGACCTCCTTGCAAATTGTGACGAGCAGGGGAGCCCCTGTCTATGAACAGGAACGTCTTTGGCCCTCCTGCTCGCCATCTCTTTTCCCTCCTTGGTTGAGTCTATCCCTCTCTTTCGAAAGGAAGATGATACGTAGGTTCTCCCACTGCTTGCGAGCAAGGAGCCCAAAACTTCGTGCCTGTGCTGGGAGAAAGAGAGGCCTGCGAGCAGCTCCTGCATAGAGAGAGAGAGAGAGGGTGGGGGCAGAGAGAGAGAGAGAGAGAGAGAGAGAGAAGGTTTCCCGTTCGCAAGCACCTCCCACTGAGTGAGAGTACCGGCAGTAGCAGATTGAGAGAGAGAGAGTGGAGAATACTAGCAGCAGCAGATCGACTGAGAGAGAGAAAGAGAATACTAGCATCAGCAGATCGCGAGCAGAAGCAGCATCAGCAGATTTCGAGCGGCAGGGGGAGCAGCAGCGTGAGTAAAAGGTAGGGCATCGTAACTTTTGTGGTGAGTTGGTGTGACCAACTCATCTGTTCAAAAAAATAAAAAAACTGGGATCGGTGGACACGAGCGTGTCCACCGATTCTACGCGCCAGAATCATGTGCTGGCAAAAAATGATTCAACTTGAGGTCGAGCACGAAAACTCAAGGTAAACATGTAAAATCATATGATTCTATTTGTTGGAATGCATTTTTGACATTGGACAGATGTCTACATAATTTTGATCTATTTAGATCATAATTTTCAAACTCATCCTAAAAAAAAAGTCTTCAAACTTATACTGATGATTGAGATGTGTGTTGTGATCTATTCTTAAAGTTCTTCTTTCTTACTCTTTTAGTTCTGATATCTTCATTATGACTAGGTTGGGTACTCATCCATTTTGTACTAATAGATGTCAAAGAATCTGCGAATGTGGCGCCAGGAGGTTAAAAAAAGGATATAAATGGCTAAACCATAGTATTCACCACTTCTCGAAAAGAGAAATTAAATCCAACTTTTTCCCTTCACCCTTACGAAATGTATACTACTGCCTACGGGCTTTGATGCATTGAGCCTACATGCCAAAGGCAACTAAACATCCCTTCCCCATCAACATACCAGTGATAGATTTAAAACTGAAATCCTCAAAGGTGCATTACTGCATCTCCCAGAAATACCGTATCGTTGTTGTTTTCTGAACCAAATGGAGGCAATGGTGGTATCATGGTATTGTTGGATCGGAATGATTCTTACTGCCTACCTCATGGAAATTTCCATTTCCACAGGCAGATCTTTCTCTAGGTGCTAGCTACTTCATCATCTATTTCCTTCACTTTTCTCGTGACAGGGAGAAAATGTGACTTTCTCCTCTCTGAGCAATTATATCTTTTCAGTTTTAATTTCTTTGACCTGTGGCCCGTGGATTTGAGCTTGTTTGAAGTTTACATTTATGGGGGGTATATTCTTGAAGTGGAATTTATCACTGATGGCTTATAAGCTAATGAATAGATTACATCAATAGATATGAAATATTTAATAAGACAAATATATTTGCCATTTTTGTGTAGAGTTAGTACATTTTATGGATTTCTTTTATGTAGCGACTAGGAATTTCCATTATCAAGGCAAGTGCACATGTAAACATGGTCTTCGGTAGCAGTTTTTCTTCACAGATCTAATGTGATATATCACTTCACCTATTAATGTCAACTCCTCATCATAGCAGTTTGAATGTCTATCTATGCCTTTTAAGTAAGGCAGCTTATTGATAATTATACAATTCTTAAGTTTATATTTAATTTCTCTACATGTTTTTCTATTTTGTGTTCCTAATTACTTCTCTAACTGTTGCCTCTCTCTGTTTCATCTAGCTTCCCAGAGTGTTAAGAAAATCATTGAGATTAATCCATATATGCTTGGCACAATGGCTGGTGGAGCTGCAGATTGCCAATTTTGGCACAGAAATTTGGGCTTGAAGGTCAACTGAAGCATATGTTACATTTCGTCGTTCATTCTCTTTGTTTAGATAACTCTAGTATGAGTACCTACTTTTACGAAAACCTGACTGGTTGGAAATTTGATGTTGCATAGTGCCGTATTCATGAACTAGCAAATAAAAGAAGGATCTCAGTGACTGGTGCTTCAAAACTTTTGGCAAACATCCTGTACTCATATCGTGGAATGGGTTTGTCAGTTGGAACCATGATTGCTGGATGGGATGAGACGGTAAATAAGATTTAATACTGTTAAGGATTGTTTAAATATTTTCTCTTTTTTTCCACCTTGACCGATGTGTCTTGTTTCTACCTATCGTTTTAGGGTCCTGGTTTGTATTATGTTGATAGTGAAGGAGGAAGGCTCAAGGGAACACGTTTTTCTGTTGGATCTGGGAGTCCATATGCTTATGGTGTTCTTGATAATGGGTATGCATGTTTATGCTGTTTTACCGCAAAAGAGTTCTTCAACTAGTTGATTGACTTTCTATTATTTCAGATACCACTATGACATGTCAGTTGAAGAAGCAGCAGAGCTTGCACGCCGAGCTATATATCATGCAACATTTCGTGATGGAGCTAGCGGTGGTGTTGCAAGTGGTACGCCTGCATTAGTTCTATTTTCCTGTTTACATAGATTCTGTTGACTATGTGGATTACTATGTGGCGACTCTGATATTAACTTAGTGACTTAATCTTCTTTGTTATGCCGATGCTATTATCAACAGATAATTTTGCCCCCTAAAAGATTTTTTTTTTGTGTTTATCATTTGACATTTTGGTAAAATTAATAATTTTGTGATTAATGGTGTTTTCTGCAGTTGTTTAGCTCAATTAATTTTGTGATTCAAAGGAAAATTGTGAACATGACCATCAACTGCTTGCCAGTTATTAATTTCTGGTTCATCTTGGACTTTTTTCGTCAGTCAAAGCACAACCTCCGGCTGTGCTTTACTTTCTTTAAGAGACGTCCAGGAGTTCTCCTGTTTACTGATATCAGATATGTTCCTGTATTTCATGTTAATTTTTTTTAATATGAAAAACTTAGCTGGCTATTTTTGCTGCAGTTTATTATGTCGGACCAACTGGCTGGAAGAAGCTTTCTGGCGATGACGTGGGTGAACTGCACTACAAGTATTATCCCGTGATTGCAGCCCCTGTTGAGCAGGAAATGGCTGATGCTCCGGCAGCCTGATCCTTAGCGACTTGTTTACCATTTCTCTGCGGAAGAACATGCAATGCATCTATGATTGTGATTTGTGCCTTACAAGAGGAAAAAGGAAGATATTATGAATTTTACAAAGATATTATGAATTGTTACAAGAGGAGGAAGTTTCCACTTAAATTTCCATAGCTGTAGTTAGTTGAATGACTCAGAGAGAGAGAGGGCATCTTCAATTCAGAATTTGGTTGTGAACTCAACTCCTTACATGTAAGTTCATGCAGGATTCCTTGTTATCTTTTCCATTAATGATTGCTTTTCATCCCTTAACAAACAAAGTTCTTATGTTTGAATTCATTTATTTATACAGTAAAGACAAGGGTATGTGTCCTGTGTCACTATCTGGAACGACAGGATTGGCATCCTTATGTGCTCTTAGTGGACAATATTTAATTATGAAGTCTTCTGGTTTGGCGACAATATTTAATTCCAAGTTGGACTATTTTCCTGGTTGTAACGTAGATTTTAAATAATTGAAATATTACCAATGAGGCCCATGATTTTTGTGTAACTTTATCTGACCATTTTAACCCAAGTAACATGAGCCATTCAAATTTTAGGATCTTTGGAATCTTTGTTGTTTCCTGATTCGTTACACTTTGTCTCCAATCAATGATTTACGTTGCCCTTCAATGATTTATGTTAGTTTGGGAATTGAAAATGATTAATAAAAAGTCATTTTAATTTTCGTAATCTTACTGATTAAAACGCAATTATGCTTCGGCATTATCAAACTAAAATAGTAAGGTCCATTGCATTTTTCGACGATAAAATTATAATTTCGAAAGTCTCGTTTAATTAGAGATTAATGTCTTATTTCTTATATTTTAATTAAATATTGTCTTTCTTTCGGGTTCCACGCCATGTTGTAAAATTCAGCTCGGTCCGGCCGATCGGATCGGTGTCCGGGGTCTAAAATGGGTCATGGGACACTCAAAATTCAGAGTGCCAATTGGATCGTTTTGATCCGGTCAAACTCGATCAAAACTCGGGTTCAATCGCTCAACTCGACGGATTCGACCAATTCGGCAAAAAAAATATATTTTTTTTCAAATAATAATAATAATAATAATAATAATAATAATAATAATAATAATAATAATAATAGAATTTTAGTTTATTTTTTAGGGTTAAATAATATACTTTGTCATATAAATAATATTTAGAATAATTATGTTAAATAAAAAAATTTAATGAATCAATCAAGCATATTAGTATTTAATAATTATTTTATTATTTGTTTTTTATCATTAAGCACTATTACAAATTATGAATTAGAACTAAAAAATATTATGTTATTATAATTAATAATATGTGCTCATGTATTTTGATTTTACACATATTTTTTATTGTAGTGATCAGACATAGTCACTCTATTTCTCTTACAATTTATTTTTTATATTAATTTATTAATATTCGGTTCGACCATTCTGTCCGACCGATTCGATCGGTCCGACCTGACCCGTCAAGCTATCCGGATCGATGTTCGGATCGAATTTTAAAACATTGGTTCCACCACTAATTTATTCTCTCTTCTATGGATTATAGTATTTTCACTGAATTAAGCTGAATGGACTAACTTCTGTACTAAAATAATTGTCTTAGAATGCAACCAAAAAGGGGCTAAGAGCCCGGATTCATATGGAAATAAAAATAAATATAAGTTTAACTCATATATCATGATGAAGAATGAACGTATTCCAATTTGCAATCCTGCATTATCGACCACTAGAGATGCCTTAGCTCAGTTAAAGAAACCTAATGATAACAAACATTGAGCACCTCCAAGAAAATAACTTAAGATTCTTCAGTACGTAACTTAGATGCTTCTAACGTAATCAAAGGAACCTTATGATTACAAACCACATATTGATCGCTTGCTATACTACTCTAAATTGAGTACAAACCAGTGCTACTTTTCTGTCATCAATCATAATTTTCCAGAGAGACATAAATGTGAAAACATTCAGCAATTAGTTTAGTTCATGCCTCTCTTAATTTGTCTAAATATTTTTTTATACGTAAAAAATATTAGCACTTACGTGATTTAGTTCAAAGTGATGATCAAAATAAAATAAAACGTTTTATTAATAAGTTAGGTTAATTAATTGGTGTTTTTTTTTCTAGATTTCTATTGATCAAATTGAATATTTAAAAAAATAAATTAAGAGCTATTAATTCATGTCGTTATCTCATATATATATATAAACAAATTTAATTTAATAAACTGTTGTTATATTGCCAAAATCATTATTTCCTCTCTTTCTTTTTTTCTCTCCATCTCACACTCAAATCTTATGCATGCCATGCCCTCTTTCCCCATGCGGTGCTTTGCTTTCCTTCTACTCTCTTTACATGCAGCTATGCAAGTATACAATCCCTTCCCTTTCTCTCACCATCTGGACATGGACCCCAGTAATCATCTCTCACTCTCTCTCTCCCCTCGCACTAAAACTTCACCAGCATCCAACAACCACCATCACTGCTCATTTCCCTCCATCACCTTCAAACTATATATCGCATGTGTAACTCCAAAGCCCAAACATTAATCTCTCTCTCTCTCTCTCTCTCTCTCTCTCTCTCTCTCTCT
>LTAE01004618.1:0-26825 GCA_001647135.1 Pontederia paniculata | reverse complement strand
CTCCGCGCCCTCGCCGCCCGCCTCGTCGACCCCCTCCCCCTCTCCCTCTCCTCCGTCGGCGCCTTCCCCGCCTCCGCCTCCGACGCTGCCGGCGGCGCCCTCTTCCTCGCGCCCACGCCGTCCGCTGCCCTCCTCAGTCTCCACGCACAGCTCGTCGAGGCGCTGCGCAAGGAGGGCGTTGAGTTGCCAGAGGAGTTCCGGCCCGACAACTGGGTGCCGCACTGTGCCGTCGCCCAGGACGTGCCCCGGGGCCGCATGGCCGAGGCCTTCGCTATACTGCGCGACCTAAAGCTGCCCGTATCTGGATACGCCATGGACATCGGCCTCGTCGAGTTCTCACCGGTCCGGGAGATCTTCTCCTTCCCCCTTGGCAGTGGCCCCGAAGCTTGAGGTATGATTGATTATATCTGTTCAGAACTTTAATTTCAGTACCAATCAATTCATCTTGCGGTGATGTTCCCATACTTGATCAGTATCTAGGGTAGAGTATGTTAACTTGCTTTGTTTCATTAGCTCTGTGTATCAGTTATATATTCTTAGAGTATGCTGCTACTGTCTTCTCAAATGGTTGGACAGACTTGTTGAGGTTTTTCCGAGACTTCATTTGTCTTTCCTGCATGACCTTGATGATCTTTATGTACTTGTAATATTACAAATTATGTACTAGGTATAGATTGAGTGTTAGTCTCTTAGGTTTACTCCCTCTCGGTTCATAGTAATACCCAATAATATGGTCATCTTCTCAGATGGAGATTGCAACGAAAACTACACCTCAATTTCAAAAATCAAAATATCAGCCCCAGAAATCAGAAATTCGTCCAAACATGAGCAAGACCATATAACAAAGTGTTAAATTAGTTGTGCTACCAACAATCCTAAAAGCTTAAGCCGATAGGAAGAGCACCATCTTTATATTTATATTCTTAACACTCCCCCTCACGTGTGGTCCGCTGACAACTTTTGATCTAGTCCAAAGCCCAACACGTGGACAACTAAGGGAGGAAATTAGTTACTAATATGAGCAACGACGAGGTTCGAACTCAGGACCTCTGGCTCTAATACCATGTTAAATTAGTTGTGCTACCAACAATCCTCAAAGCTTAAGCCGATAGGAAGAGCGCCATCTTTATATTTATATTCGTAACACAAAGAATAAAACACAAACAAGATGTATTCAAATGAGACGAACAAGTTCTACAACACCTAGTTTCGGCTAACAGTTTTGACCGCACATGTTCATTATGAACGATCAAATGATAAAGGAGTTCATCTCCATTATAGAAATCGTATAGAAAACGCAGAAAATAAGAATGTTCTTCCATGTCTTCTCCTTCTCCTTCACTGCATCAAAACCAAAAAATAAAACTCCAGCTCTCGGATCTCTCCTTCATTGAACTCTGCTTGCAAAATCAAGTAGAAAAGTCGCCTCCTTAACAACGGTGAGTTCCCCTTTCATGGTGATTATCTCCTCTCTTTTTTACTCTCTATGGTTCCCCCTCTTCTCTTGATGTCATCCCTTCTCCTGCCAGGGATAACCAGAAATGTAGCAGGGGGATCTTCTGCAAAATTTGTCATCTCTTGTCTTCCTCTGTATTTTGTCTAGTAGTGAATCTTGTAGGGTGTGAAAAATCTTCTTGATGTTTGTTGTCATCTTTGGAGGAGAGCTATGGGTGTGAACTTTTCTCCATATGCTACCATCAACTCAAAAATGCATGGGTGTGAAGTCCTTCCCAGGTCCCTACAACAAGACAAGTATAAAAATAAAGGAAATCTTACTTAAAACATTGTTGAGTATGAAAAAATATTGATGATAATATTTAGAGTTCACAAAATATGGTAAAAGTCATACAAGGATAAAATTATGCAATATCAAATATCAAGGTGTGATAAGATGCATAGTTTTACATGTATAAATATTCACTAAACTCCTTGTCATCATTCTTGCTTCAGTTGGCACATAGACATATCGACTTCATACAATTTGGGTCATCATTTATACACTTTGGTATGGATGTCGAGGAGGCACAAAATGCTCAGTGGAGCTGAAGACGAGCATATGCAATTTTGCCATATCATACTTGGGTTTACCTCTTTCACACAACAAAATATTATCTCGGGATTGGAATCTTGTTGTAGAGCGCATTGAGAAAAGATTAGAGGGGTGGTGCTCACGACTCTTGTCAAGAGGAGGGAGATTGATCTTTGGTAAAATAAGTACTATCAACCATTCCAATATACTATATGTCTGTCGTCTCAAAAAAATATACTATATGTCTATTTTTCGTATGTCGTATAGTGTGATTCAGCGCATTGATGCATTGCGACGCAAATTTTTGTGGAGGCAATCAGGAAGCTCGGGAAGAGGTTTATATTTGGTGGCTTGGTCTGACGTTTGTAGCCCTATGTCAGAAGGAGGACTTGGTATTCGATCACTTAAGAATATGAATGATGCTCTCTTTTCGAAATGGGTTGTTCGGATTATGGGTAATTCCAATGATATGTGGAGTTTAATAATGATAGCTTGCTACAGTCATACTCTTTCTTGAGACTATCAATTCCACATGGGGCATCATCGTTTTGGAGAAGTATTGTGGCAGTTTTGCCGAGAATTAGGCATCAATTTGTGGCTTCCTTGGGATCTGATACAGATTTTCGCTTTTGGGAGGATCCTTGAGTTCAGTAATGAACCCCTCTCTAGGATTTTCCCGAGATTGTATGCTATTGCACGAGACAAGCATTCTAATATTATTAGTTACTGGCCAGGGACATTTCTAGCAAATGGAGTATGGACACCAACAATTTGCATCTTTTTTTTCAGAGCAGCGTGTTGATGACTTCATTCAACTTATGGGGAGGTTCGAAGGAATACATCCAGACATTTCTTGGCATGATTCATGGATTTGGTCATCTGGTCGATTCTCGGTCAGGGGGGTGTACAAGCTACTTGAGAGTGAAAATTTAGTAGATGACAATGACTTGCGTACAGATTGTCACTTAATATGGCAGATTAAGATGCCTTTGCGGGTAAAAATGTTCGCATGGTTATTGCGACGAGATAGATTACCAACCAGATGCTATAGGATGAGATGGATGCAAGAAGCAAATACATCATGTGTCTTTTATGAAGCCCTAATGGAAGACAATAATCATCTTTTTTTTACTGCCCAATGTCAAGAGAGGTCTGGGAAGGGTAAGGATGTCGGCGGGTTGATCTAAGATCAATGGGGAACTTCTGGAGGTCATCCATATTTGGTGGACAAGATCTCAACATCCGAGTATATCTATCTAGAGGGTGCAGAGCTATGCCGTTTGCTTTTCTATGGTCCATTTGGTGGCAACGGAATGGATGTATTTTTAAAGAAGATAAATGTTATATGAAAATATTGTAGGCGCAGCAAAGAATTTGATGCGAGACTGAGTGAGTTTATAATATGATAATACTTTGTAACCTCAACATGTAATATAGCATTTCAACAATAAAGTTGGATGAGTGCACAAGGCTCTCATCCTTTACCCTCTCAAAAAAAAAACAATGGATTGAACTTTTGAGAATTAAAGTATTATTCCCATGTGAATGACCAATGAACGAGTCTCGAAATAACATATTTGTATATAATAGTACTTTTGGCAGATAGTTTTCAAAACGGTCACTCAAATTTACTCATTTTTCTTAACACGATCATTAAATTTCAAAACGGTCACTCAAATTTACTCATACTCTTAACACGATCATTAAACTTCGTTTTGTAACTCAATGTTCATTTAACTTTTAAGATATTTCAAACATTGTCACTTTGACCGGTTATAGCCCAAGACAACAAATTTCTCTCTCCTCCACGACACAAATGGATTAGTAAAATAATAATAATTTAAAAAATCATAAAAAAGTATTTAAAATTTCAAAAAGAAAAGTAAAGTAAAAAATATTGCTCTTGTGTGGGTCTGCCAATCCTTTTTTTTTCTTTTTTTAATGATTTTATTAAATTATTATTATTTTACTAATTTATTAAGGAATTCTTTTAATAGTGAAGTCCAATGTGTCAGAGAGATAAGGTTATTCATGTAGGCTTTATCTGGTAAAGATGATCGCGTTTGAAACATTCTAAACGTTGGATGACCATTAAATTACAACATGAAAGTTTAGTGACCGTGTTGAGAAATGGATAAAGTTGGGTAATTGTTTTAGAATTTTTTTCTACTTTTGGCTTGTTTTGTTGGGCTTCAAGCTCATGAGGTTTAAGTTAAATTAAACCTAATTAACTTAGTTTTTTAAGTTTGAGATTGCAATTATAAGAGTCACATGAAATAAATAGAACTTCTCTCTCTCCTTAGAGTCAATACATATGAAAAGATAATTCTTTTCCTCTTGATGTTTCTTAGTCCCTGGATACCAGAGAAAAAAGAGGAATTGATTTCTCTTGATGACGAGGATAGGAGAGAAGAAAAGAGGATTTTTGAGAAACAAGAGGGAGAGATGCTTCTTGATACTGTGATATAGATCACAGAGAATCACATTAATTACGGTGATATAGATCATGTTGACTATTTTAGGATTTTTCAGAGGTTATCTATTGCTTTATACCATTAGATTTTTGTTTTGATTTTGGGCAAAAATCTGAAAGATTTTGTAGTTCGTTCTTGTTATACTAAATTGCTCTGTGATTGTCCCGTTGTTTTTACCTTCTTGTTGGAGGATTTTTCACGTAAAATTTGTTGTCTATTTTGCTTGAAATTATTTTTTATGCATGACATTTGCTTGGACTATTTAATTAATACATAGGAGCTGAAAGGAGAATTCCCAATAATTTTTGGCCGACTTAGTAGGTTTTAGATGTGTATGATGGTTAGGCATTTTATTTCACATATTAGTATCATTTGAATGAGCTATCCAATCATTTATAAGCATATTCATTTCTGTTAAAGCGTGAAACATTACCTGCAGTATGATAAAAAGTCACCTTTTTACTTTTATCTTATAATTGGGTTACACCTATTCCGTTTGTGTTTGATCATATGCTATTAGTCACTTTTTCTTATGTCAACATCATTTTCCCTGATTTTCTCTGGCACATCTTTTCTACTCATTCATTATCCTCTTGCATTTTGGATGTTGCAACAGACATTGTAATTGGTTAAGACATTTTTTTTTTTGGTTTTTTGGGATGAACTGAGCTGTTTTACTGGGATGAGTAGATGATTGTCATCTTAAAAAATATGAGAAATCTAATGTCATTAGTTGTTGTCCTTCTCTTTTGACCACCTTTCCTGCATGTCCTATGCTGCTATTGTTCCTAGTATCACATCATAGAAATGTGATTATGAGATGCAAGACGAGCCAGAGGTGTCATTTCAACAACAACATATGAAGCTTCTCAATTGTGCAGTAAACCAAATATTGTCAAAATGTTACCCCTAAAAGAAAACATCATCAAATACTTGTTATTACAATGTTTATGATCTAGTTGTAGATCTCTTGGTAATATTTACAAGTACCGAAAATCATCATATCTTGCTAGTCTACATTTTCATCATATGTGTATTTTTTGTGTACTATATTCCGATCATGGGTAACAGTTCATATCTAACTGACCATTTACCCCTTTGTTGAAAATACCATGATTGGAGTTTTATTTAACTCTTCTATATGACACCTAGCAATTGTCGCAAGCTAAATCTTAATATATTGTGCTTACTTGGTTATCTTAATCTTCAACTTGTGATTATCTACAATACGTCATATTTTCTAAATATTTCCAGAAAATTGCCTTAAGAAATAGTTCTATTGACTTCCCTATAGGTGTGGACCAGAAATTCCTATTTATTTGTGGTTAATCAAAACTATTCATTAGAAATAATGCAAGTCACAAATCAATATGATTTCTGCACAGATGCAGTGCAATTTTTCTGAAGTTTGTTTGCTGGTTTTTCAAGATTGTGGTAATGAATATGGATATTAGGTAACCATTACATGTATTTTCCATCAAATTCTAAATTCCAAAAGAAATGTTATCATTTTTCTATTGTTTCTCTTTGATAATATCTAATTTTCCCCTAAAAAACTATTTTTTTGGTGAAAAACCAGAACTTTTATTTGATGTATGAATTGGAAATTATCATTGATACACAATAGTAAGTATGACTTTACCAATTTTAAATTTGAGTTATGGCACTCTTAGGGTCCCTTTTCAATATTTCAAGAACTCATTCCCATAATGGCTTCTAACGCGTCACTATTTGGCAGGCTTGTTTGCTGTGATGCCAAGATATGTCAAGACTTCCAATGGACGACTTAAGATTTTGTAACTTCAGTAACACAGCTTCTTTTCTCTGTTGACATTAAAGGAAAATGGAACATTTGGTAATGTTTCTACAAATGTTATGCAAAAAAATTGGTTGTATTTGGTTCCTGCTCTATGAAGTATTTCCTCCTGATTGAAGAGGATTTTTTTGTTTGTTTTGAATGTTCCACAGATTGTTTCTGGTACAAATGGTTTTTGCCATTCAGCTCCATGGCTACTATTTGACTATATCCGTTCATTATACTTTTGCATGGTTCTTCATCTTCAGTGTCAACACTGAATGTATCAGATAGTTTTAGCTGTTTCAAATTGATGATATTTTTCTCTTAATACATGTAAATGATTTACCTTACCTTATCTGATATCTCAACTCCAATAACTGTTATGTTATAATTATCCCATTTGACACAAGTTCTATTTTCCTTTTGTGTCTAAGATTATTAACACAAAGTACAATACAATCCATATGTTTGCTCTAATGACACAATAGTGCAACAAACAGCAGTAACCGAGGCATACAAAAGCTTTACTCATGCACTTGAAATAAGTTAGCATTAGTTAGCAAAACGAATTATACATCATTGGCTTGCTTTAGTTGCTCCTCCACATGCATTTCAAGGATGCATAAAGTACAAAATCATCTCTGCTTCTGTTGTTCCATCAGATGAGGAATTTTTTTCTTGTACATATTTGCTTGCTGTGATGCTGCAATAACTGAAATCTGAACTTTGCGGCTATTTGATGAAATCCCAAGTTCCTTTTCTCAACCTCGTTGCTAAACAATTAGTTTCCATCTATGCTACTCATTTGGAACGAGCTTTAGATTTGTTCTATCGACCTCTCTTCAGCACAGCGAACATCATATCGTTCCAGGCATCAATAGGGCCCGGTAGGCACCAGTGCACGCAGTCGTTGTAACCCTTCATCCACTCGTTGTTCCAGTGTGATCCCGGGTGGCCGTCCGGCCTCAGCATCATCGCCCTGGTCACGTCCAGAACTCCGAACTGCTTTGCCCCCTTACCGTTACCCTCTTCCGTCAACAGGCTCCCCAACTCCTCCAGTTGGGCATCCCTGACACCTCCCTCAGTCCCGGCCAGTGTCACGTTGCCGTCCGGCAGCGGTTCGGTCCTGTTGCAGTAGCCGCCAGTGTTCCAGCCACCGTTCTCGAAGTGGGCGGGGGAGAACGTCCGCAGCAGAGTGAAGAGGCCATCACATTCCTGGCATCTGATTATGGACTGGAGAGCTGTTCTGAGTGCTCTTCTGACGGCGAAGCTGACGCTGAACTGCGTAACGTTTGCGTCTGAGCAAAACACGCAGCCGATCAACTTGTCATCCTCGTGCAGGTAGAGTTTACGGAAGAACCAGTGGGCATCAGAGATGATGAGGTAGTTGACCCCATGGAGCTTGTCAGTCCAGTCGGTGTCAACCTTGTCCAAGTGCAGATCAAACACTGATGTGCCCGTTCCATTGATCACCTGTTCTGTTCCCATCACCAAGAATCTACTCCACAGGAGCATGATAGAGAAATCATGGTATTTGAAGTGCCAGTTCTGGAATCCATCATCTCTGCCCTTGCTTAATTCAACTGGCAACTCTACCTGTAAGTGAAAGGTGGCAAGTCCACAAGGGTACACAAGCTTAAAAGTTAGATAATGTAATCAGGAAACAAAATTTAACTGCAAAAGATAATAGATTTTATCTAACCACAACCGAATATGAATATAAAGATATTTTTTATGACGATTTAAATTTTTAAAATTATTAATAGGGTATATAAATTTAACATAAACTAACTAATCAAATGAGTCTGAACATGTGTAGCATAATATAAGAAGGTTAGGAAAGTAAAAATTTTGTCTGCTTCTTTTTAAAAATGTCTATTGACAATCATATTTATAATTTCTTTCACAGTAGAGAGAATTTTCTTTTCTCCACATCATCACATAGCAAATTTTATTTGTAGCTGACTTTGAGGTAACTATCAAACGAAACTTTAGCATGTGTTTGATAGCGCTATGAAATTACTGCTTAAATAAAAATAGAACTCATTTTTTTATATGTATATTTGATGAAAATTTTATAATTATTTTTTTAAAATTAATTATTATTGACAATCATTTTTATATTTATTTACACAATTAAAAAATTATCCTTTTCTTCATAGCATCAAACAACCACATAAACATGTGAAGCTGGGGGGAGTTGCTTTCTTTAAAGCACAACTTGCTTATTTTATTTTGCTTTGACCCACAGAGTTGAAAGTTGATTTTTATTTGCTTCCTTGAAGGCAAACCAACTCTTCTATATCAAAAAGACTTTTCAAGGTTTGATCTCCTCCAGCCTTAGATGTGCAGATGCATTATAGTGTAAGGTCACGTGTTATATTTGTCCAACTAGATATGTGCGTGTACCTATCCGCACCACACACGCTATACAATGCTATGTTATTACTTTGGTACTTGTTTCAAAGAGGCAAGTGGTGGATGTTGATCCCCATTCAATTGCTTTGAATTCTAGGCCTGGCACATGCTTGCTATATAAATTTATGCCAACAATCTACTCTTGTGGCGATGGCAGGTTGTTTGTTTCCAATCTTGTTAATTGCCTCATTTCGAAACTGGTAGTTTGACCCGCGATTCTATGCGTCATTCAATATGCTTTGGATCGCTGATTGCCGAGTTATTATTTTTCTATTCATATATCTCATTTTCACTGATGAGGAATTGTTGTACCTTTATTTTAAAATATTTTTGGTACCCGCTCGAACCTTCGATATAAAGGATTACTAGCACATGACTGATTCAGAACAAAAATAATATTCCTTTAATCAAATTGATGATTTCGAAGTTCGAATTTGAGACTACTAATTTTCGATCGTTCATTCGAAACACATCTCTACTAATTAAGTGTGTCAATCAAGTTCTTAATTTGTTCTTGGTTTTCTAAATTTAAAATCAGTGATCACAATATCAAATTAGAATTTTCTATCAGAAATAGAAAAAAAAACTCTAATTAAATTGCATTGGATCTGTAGATGCAATCAACAAAAAAAAAGTACGTATGATGATGATTGATTTCCCAAACTAATGGAAAAGGATCTCTGATCATGAATTGATCAATTCTCATTTGGTTACCTGAGACAGGATGCACAGCAATGACTCCATCTGGTTGCGGCCGACAGAGTCGGCGACGAACGCCATCGTCTTCCCATGTGCCATCTCCAGGAACGCCAACGCGTCGAACCTCGGCAGCTCACAGCCGTGGGGCTTCCACCTCCAGTTCACGAAGTCCTGCTCCTTGCCGTACTTGCCGCAGTTCTTCGACTCCGGCAGCATCGGGCACGTCGAGTTGAGGTACGACGATCCTCGGAGATCTCGCACCCATCTGCCATCGAACAAATTGCACCCTCCCCCGCCTGTGCATGCATGCATTAACGAAACAATCGAATTATCATCCGCTACAGCTTAGTATTGCAGCAACATGCAACCCGGAAGCAACATGCATACCGACGATGGCTTCGCGCCAGCGGCCGGAAGGCGTGGCGCCGGGATCTCCTCCGGAAATGACCCTGAAAGGGCTAGAGATGTACATGAACGTAAGGATGAAGACTAAGGTAAGCACAGGAAGCCATAGCAAGGATGGGCCATGGTTCTTCCTTATGAACGCCATGGTGGTGGAGGAGGAGGAGGAGGAGGTGGTGGTGGTGGCGGTGGTGGGAAGGGAGGAGGCTCCCTTGCCCATTAAGAACGAGGCGTCGGAGACTGAATTGGACATGAATAAATCCTCGATAGGGAATTCCAAATTTGATAGGAAGAGGAAAATTTTCAATTAACAAGGGAGGAGGATATCATTATCAAATAAATGAATCCCGGATTTGCCTTGGAAATATATGGCAGGTAAATTAGCGAATGCATAAATTTGCTTAAGAACTTTTAACTGGATTCAGAAACGAGTATATATGTATGAACAGATTGATTTATATACAGGTAAGATCATAGGAAGATTTACATATAAAATCTCCTGCAGAATGCTTGGAAATCATGAAGAATTTCACCTGCCTTGCCTTCCCGCGAGAGAGAGAGAGAGGGGGTAATGCTTCTGAGTTCTAATGCATGACCGTTCATTATTGAGATATGTACATATATATGAGTTATTTTCATTTAAGCTTTTAAACTATTTATCTTTATATTTAATGGACCATTAGATATGAAATGGTTGACTAAAAAAATAAGTAGAGAATATAAATATTAAATAAATTATTTATTTTTAATTGCATATATCATATTCAATAATTCATAAGATAAAAGATATGATGTAGCCAATTTAAGAATATATCTTCATTAAACTCTTTATCTTTAACATCATGTAGCATGGCATTCTTAGAAAGATGAGTCGCAAGGAAGGGGCAGCAGTGATTGTAGTTGGTGTTCAAGTTTAAAGGATGTAACTTTTTCTAATATTAAAATTTAGAAATTATATAGAAAATAGATTATCGTTCAGAATTGATAAAATGAAAATAAATATATATATATATATATATATATATATATAATTTAATAAATTTAATGAAACTATATTTTATTTAAGTAGGATATACTGTATATCTTATCATCTGAATCGTTAAATTTAAAATGCGTGATTAAAAATAAATAATTTATTTAAAATTTATATTTTTTATTTATTTTTATCAATCATAAATTTCAATAATACATTATGCGCCCATTTTAAATATGTTACAAATGCAAATGTATTAATTTGCTTTGATTTAAGTGAACGATAGAAGGATGCTAAGACACTATTAAGCGATTGATCACGTGCTGCATCTTGAAGTCTTACTAACTCTTTTGTAAGAATATGCAACAGAAAATGAGCGTTTTGGTCAAGAAAATAATCAATGCATTGTCTAAATACAATGTTTACAAGTAAAAAGGGAAATAAAGTAAAGCTTGAACGTGATGCCATCACCCATAAAATATTAAAAGACCATTAATTTGATCATCTGGGGGACTTATTTCCACCGGGAAGTTGGGGGTTCCAGTCTTGTAGGTTTCATTTATTAGTTTCATGCATTGCATTATGTTTTCTGATAAGATCAATAAAGGAAATAAAAAGTGGATACGTTTTATTCGACTAATCTTAGAATCTTATTTCATTGGGAAGAAATAAAAATAAATAAATTTGAAGTGTGATTATATATTTGGGACCATTTGGTATGAGATAATCTAAATTATCGATTATTTAATTTAATTTTTTAAGATATACTACATTATTATATTTGGATATAATTTTCGTTACTGATGATTTTTACTTATTAATATTAAATTACTATATTATTAATAATCAAGATAGTAGTCATGAGAAATATTTTTTAGATTATCATATAGTGAAAAACATTTTGATAAAATTATTTATTCACTCAAACTTTTAAATATTCATATTTTATTAGAAAATAATATAGTTCAACATCTTCTTGATTTCTTAATATTATTCGTTTTACGGACGATTGATAATAAACTCCATATATTTTGTTCAATTCACTTTTCTATTTTTACTATTTTATTTATAAAAAATAATATATTAGTAAAGTTCAATTTTGTTAGAGTATTTTAGTATTCTTTTATTTAATAATTTAAATTACAACTAATATTATTAGTACTTACTGAAATATGACGTTACTGCTAATTTATAAAGTGACATATTTTTTTAATGATGATCGAAATTATCATTTAACAAAAATAGGAATGCACCAAACGACTTTAAGATTGATTTTTTAATAAAAAAAGATTTGTCCTCTTAAACTAGGGCCTATCATTAGAACTAAGAGAGGAGGGCTCGATTTTTATTTATCCTATTAGTTCATTGATAGTCATCTCATTTTATCATTGAAAATTAATTTTGTATGATTTCATATTCTTTTTCTTTTTACTACATAATGGAATTCATATTTGATACATTTGAAATTTAAGATTATTTTCATAAATCTCTCAAACTATCGTAAAAAATTAAATTTACTAATAAACTATAAAATCTAGCAATATGTCTATTTTTTCAATTTGACATTTTCATCCAATCATCTAATTTTCTATTTTTTATATTTACTAAATGGTGTTTTTTGCTCTTTTAAATAAAAAAATTAAATTCTCTTTGTCATCATCTCCCTCCTCGTCATGCGAGTTCGCCATCTATGTGAGTTCATGCAAGTGAGCTCGTCTTTGCGCAAGCTTGTGCGGGATAGCAAGCTCACGGCGGTGAGCTCGTCTATGCGTAAGCTTGCGCAAGTGACTTTGCGTAAGCGAGCTTGCACCAACAAGGGAGAGAATTTTTTTAAATATGAAAAAATGATCATTTGATCATTAGAAAAAATAGGAAAATTAGACGATTGGATGTAATGATAGCAAGCTCACGACGGTGAGCTCGTCTATGCATAAGCTCGCGCAGGTGACTTTGCGTAAGCAAGCTTGCACCAACAAGGGAGAGAATTTTTTTAAATATGAAAAAATGATCATTTGATCATTAGAAAAAATAGAAAAACTAGATGATTGGATGTAATGATAGCAAGCTCACGACGGTGAGCTCGTCTATGCGTAAGTCGCGCAAGTGACTTTGCGTAAGCAAGCTTGCACCAACAAGGGAGAGAATTTTTTTAAATATGAAAAAATGATCATTTGATCATTAGAAAAAATAGGAAAATTAGACGATTGGATGTAATGATAGCAAGCTCACGACGGTGAGCTCGTCTATGCATAAGCTCGCGCAGGTGACTTTGCGTAAGCAAGCTTGCACCAACAAGGGAGAGAATTTTTTTAAATATGAAAAAATGATCATTTGATCATTAGAAAAAATAGAAAAACTAGATGATTGGATGTAATGATAGCNTATATATATATATATATATTTGTTAAGTGATAATCTAAATTATCCATAAAAGATATGATAATTCAGATTATCAATTGGCTAACAATCTGTTAATTTTTTTACATTCATAATTTGAAATCTTATTCAAATAAATAATAATATTTTATTGATGATATAGTTATTATTTAGCGCTATAATAATGTTTTGTCATTATTATTAACTATATTATTATTATTATTTCTTTTACTTTTAGTATTAGTATACTAATTAATTATAATAGATTATTTATACATTATAAATGTTTTTATTATTAATTATTGTGATATAATAATTATTAATATATTATTATCATTTTAAGGAAAAAATACTGGTTATTTTATAATTTATTTTGTGTGAAAATGTTATTAGTTTAGAATATATCTTTGCTATTTGAGTTCATGGAATTCAAATCAAATTTATAAAATATTACAAATTCAACTACTTTGTTCAATAATATTTTGTAAAAAGATGTATTTACTAAGCATTTTTATATAGTAAATAAAATAATGGAAATTGTGAGAATGTTACTTATATATAATAAACCAATATATTATTGATAATTTAATAAATCATAATTTAGACTATTAACTGATGTCAAATGTTGAAGTAATGAAGGTAATATAAGTGACAAGTATTGTTTGGGCCATCCTGAGTGGTGTCCTGAAGCCCACTCCCACAAAAATTATTATCAAGTTATTTTTGGGCCATCATGAGTGGTGTCATGAAGCCCACTCCCTCAAGTGCTTGTACAGTGTAGCTATGATGTTTTATTGTTTTATTTAAAAATCTTATCATCTCAATATCTCATTAACTGGATATTGTTTGCTTAGTTCTGTTGAGGAATATAAATGATATCCTATTCAACGAGACCCACTTATGTCACTACAGAAGAGGATCTTATATTCTTACTATGATTTTATAAATCTGATTACACTCTCAAGAACCCCATCAAAATTCGGTAGGATCCTCCACCTCTTGATCGGATCAAATTAAGTATAGATGATTCATTATTCAATCAAGAAAAACACGTGGAATAGTTCAATATTCTTATAAAACTTTTGAATATGCATGTGTCTACATATATTTTTTTTTGCAGGTGTTAACTTCCAATTGATGCATGAAAAAAAATATAAAATTTAGTGGTTGAAAGTAATTTCATCTTGCTAACTTCAATTGATGCATGAAAAGAAATACAAATATCTAGTAGTTGAAAAGTAAATTCATCTTTTTTTAAAAGGAAAATAACTTATCTATTGGATCTCATAGTGTCATTTAATGAAATATTGAGGAAGTCCGAAGATGAAATTTAACAAAAGTAATTTCATCTCGCTCATCAATATTCTACGACAACAATGAGAGCCTACGAAGGCTTAGATATGTCATCACCGATTGTAAATTCTTTTTGTCTCGTTTTTTATTTTGTCATATTTAAACATATATAGTGATAGAGGTTAATCAAATTGTGAATTCTATTGCAAAAATTACGAGGGAGAAGTTTTTAATAATTTTTTGGAAGGACTCATGCCTCACGTGATCTTCAAGTATTTTACCTCGATAATTCTTAATATATCTAGTTCAGATACTTCTCAATTAAAAATATCAAATAAGAGGCATAATTAAGAATTTAATTACTTCTCCTTTTACGACTATGATAAAGCTCATGTGGCATGTGACCCTTATAAGCTTATCATAGAAGAAAAATTTTGAGCATAGAAAATTCAAGGTATCATGAATTTATTGTTGTCTTTTATTATTTGTATATTATCGTCTCTCAGTTCTTTTTACAAGTGAGCTTGTAAAAATTCAAATTTTATCCGAAATATTTACTTAGGGAGATAAAGCTCATGTTTGCATCTCGATTCTCATAAATCTCAATTACACTACTAAGATATTTCTCTTATATTTTTATCACTATCGTTGTATATATGCCTGCAGGCTTTTATTTATTACAAATCTTTGGACAAGTAGTTTTCATGATGTTTATCATTCATATTTACTAACACTAATCAATTAACAGATGGATATTGAGATGAAAAATATATATCACGAAATTGAAATATAGATATTGTGTATTTTCTTTTCAAGGGTTAGCTATTGAAAAATTGGTAATAATTTTGATTTTTATGAATAGATGTTTTTTTACTTGTTTTATATTGGCTTCCGTCAATTTCGTATGCTCATCCGCAAAAACGAAGAGGCAGGTCAAGGCTCTTTGAATTAGATACATGTACTTTGTAAGTGCAATCATCTCAAAAGATTTCTATTTTTTTCTCAAAAATTGGCATTTAGCAATAAACTGAGGTAGAATATTTTTCTTTGCAAAATATAAAGAATTGTTGTGAACTTGTGTCTCACTCTTCCCGTGTTTCGAGGAAAATATTTATATTTTTATCTTATTTTAAATTAAACACGATGAAACTAGTTAAAATATATTATTCTTTTACACATTCACTTATTTCTACATTTATATTTTAAAACTTTCTTTTTCAAAAACAAATTGAAACGTAACAATCAGCGATTCCAATAAATTAAATATAATTAATGAAAAATCCAACACGCGTGTTCACGTAGAATACGGAACATGTTGCATTCGATTTGCAAAGAAGTCATGAATGAGGAAAAAGAAGTTCAATACGAGACGGTGTCCAAGATGGAGATGTGCCGTATTGCTCTAATGACCCGATGGATAAGATTAATAAATTTGTACAAGAACCGTATAGCCTTCATAAGATAGAGTTATGCCAATTTTCAACATGGATCATGTTTAAGTTGAACGCAGATCTTATTATACTCATCAGATTCTACTATCATAAATAAGAATAAAGATAAAAATAACAACATCAACAATAATAATAATAATAATAATAATAATAATAATAATAATAATAATAATAATAATAATAATAATAATATATGCATGGATACATATTTATTACACTTCGAGCATCATCCTTGAAAATTGTAATTGGTATAAATATATGTAGAAGGCTTAAAGGTTATCTTAATCATTATTTGACATATTTTTAAAATAATATCTATAACATATAATGAATGCGTTCACTATATCAATATATTATTTAAGTTGTTTGATAAGTACAAATACTTAATAATGACTAGCAGTTGAAAATTAATATTTTGAGACGTTTAAAATTTTAACATTTGAATGTTATTAGCATGTTAAAATTTATTTTTAAATATGCTTCAAAATATTTTGTTATTAATTACTATTTAATACATTTTTTCTTTAATACCATATGACAACTTTATTATTTATTATTAATTTATAAATTATTTGATTAACTATATATTTTATTATTATTTATCAATGTTAAAATAGTTAAAATGAAAATAATTTATTTAATTTAGAATATATATATATATACAAACTATTTAAATAATTATTTACATTTTTAGTCATATTACATTTATCAATTTTTTTTTGTAATTTTAAAAATTAACTCATCACTAATTATTGATAATCTAATTATTAATTATTTTTCACTATTAAATATTTAAACTGCTAGTAATACTATAACACTCTCAAAATGCGACGCTTGTGGGCTTGACCCACGAGGGCTTTTCGATGGCGCCACATGGGCTTTTATAAGACATTATAACAATTAAATGACATTGCAGCGGAAGACAAATATAATATCATGATAATAAGTGCTCATGGCAGCGGAAACATATAAAAATCCATAAGTCTTACCACATATGGACATAAATTCATGGCCAAACATAAGGCTCATAACATAGTCTTAAGTTCATTCGACTCGAGACATAAATAAAGATAATAAGTTCATTAGACGCAACACTAATGACTTAAAGGCCTACAAGACCTAGACATGACCATGTGCGAATCAAAGCCGCCATGAGCACACCACCGCCAAGTCCCTCATGCATCATCGCCTGCATGGATCCAGAAACACGAGAGGTGGAAAACCCTTGGTTAGAGTATGTAAAAGTCGACATCTATCAAGCAACATATATATTTCGTAACATAACATCATCATGATCATAAATATAAGCTTGGAACATAAATAATTTTAGGTAACATAAGCATATGATATTTGCATGACTTGAGCATAGCATTGAACATTTGCATACATGAATCATAAATGATACTAAACATTTTATGTTCATGATCATCATCTTTGTATATTTACATCTTTACATATTAGTCATATGATCCAATTTGAGTTCTCTTTGACTCACATCATCATCATTTAAACATCTTGATCATAAGGCAAATTCTTATATTTACATGATGAATCTCGGGTAACATTAGCCTTAAATAATAGCTAGCTAGGTCAACCCTTCTTTGGGGTCTGTGTTGGAAAAACTCACACACTATCATTAGTGAGTGGTCATCGCCATGGTTGTCAAGATCTCGATCTAGATCTTAAGATCTTACGATTTTACGATCTTAAGGGCACTCACCGATCTCGATCTTAATGTGAGGATCTTATGGGTAAGATCTTAATAGGATCTTAATTTATGTCGTACGATCTTACGATCTTATCCGATCCTATACGATCTCAAATAAATATTTTAATCATTTAAAAATAGTAGTTTTTACAATTTTGATAATAACAATGAATATAAATAGAGTTCAATAGATTTTTCTTATAAATTGATCAAATAATGATCTATTGAAGTCTAATTCAAAATTTGAGTGCAAAAAAAAGTAAAAAAGATATATTTTATATTAAAATATATTATTTTATTAATTTGTAGGATCTTACGATCCTCGATCCGATCTTACGATTTTCGATCTTATGACCCTCTTACGATCTTACTTAAGATCTCGATCTTGACAACCTTGGTCATCGCCTCCCGAGAAGCGCCTTGGCTACTTCCCCCATCTCCAATGCACCTCGACTAATTCATCATGTCATCTTCTTTTCAATACATCAAGCATAGCAATCAATCTTGTAATTTTAATCTAATTACGGCTTTGCATGCATCTCGAGGTCTAGGTGTATCACAAATATCAAACATGGTTTGCTACCTTTCAATAGCATAAAACATAGTAAACAAATGATTTAATCAAACATTAGAAAAATAACATCACAGTAAACATCTATAAAATGAGGCTTACATAGCTTAAAAATGTCTTAAAAGTCATCACGGACCGTGATGATCCTATCACGATCGTGAAACATAGTGTCACGGCCCGTTACATACTGTCATGGCTCGTGGCTGTCGTGACCGAAGCGGTCGGTCATGGCTTCTCGCGTCACGGCCCGTGATCAATATTGTCACGGCCCGTGATCAATATTGTCACGGCCGTGACCAAAGCGGTCGATCATGGCTTCTCGCGTCACGGCCCTGATCAATATTGTCACGGTCGTGACCGAAGCGGTCTAATGGTTTGCTCGTGTCACGGCCCGTGACAACATTGTCACGGCTGTGACCGAAGCGGGGTTTCGCGACTTCATATCACGACCTCGGTTTCACGGCCCGTGATAAAATATCACGACCCGTAATGAGTCTGTCACGACCTGTGATGATTGCCCTGGAAACTCGTTTTCACCCCATTTGACTCATAAATTCAATGTTTTCATACCTATGAACTTATCATTCTCAAGTGAGTTCATATGTGAGAGAATTTTTACATTCTAAGGTTCTTGACATATCAGTTTATGCACTAAAAGCATCGAATTAAAGGTAATTGGGTCCAAGTTATAAACTAGGGTTACACATCCATCCTAAAGTTCATATACATATTTCTAGTGTTCATAGTTCAACATATTCGTATCATTTGAGGTTTGAACATGGAAGAAGCACATCATTGCAACAATTTACATAATAGGAACATCATGTGATCATGGCATGTCTCATATGAATCATAGTAATACAATAGAACCCTAATACATGAGAATATATACAATCATAGAATATTATCTTATTATGACATGAGGGATTATAAGATGAACATATAAAATTATTATCACACTAGGGAAGCATAACATTCATCATATGGTTCTTATCACATCCAACACATAGAAAAAAATCATTTAGACATAAGAATAAACACCTAATATGCATTCACCTAACATGTCATCTCCTCATCTTTAACTCCAAGACATGATGTTCTTATAAACATAGAGACATAAATAGGTAACAACTAGGTTAGGATTATCACTTAGGGTTTCTATCATATATTTAGGTTCTTACAAGCATCTAGGGTTCATCATTTATCATGTACATGATTCGAGAGTTTCATAATAAGAAGGCTCATATAAAGGGATCATACAACTAACTTGACATCATGCTAAAGATATGACATTCATAATATGAGATCAAACATACTTGAATGATAAGAAAGAACATATAGACATATCAACAAACATATTATATGCAACATTCCTAATGTCATCACCATCATTTCTATCATATAAAAAATGATTTTTTATAATCCTCAAACTAATGAGATGAGAAATGTACGATTGGATCCACTTTACATACCTTAGCAAAATCTCTAATTTCTTCTAGATCTTCTTCCTTCTTGATTCCTTCTTCCCTCTCAACTTGATGAATCCATAAAGTCTTCTTGTTCCTCTCTTTGTTCCCCTTGGGTCTCTTGAGCTTCAACCTTCCTCAAATTCATTTGAGCTAATACAATGATGGAGAGCCTCTTTAAACCTTAGTTTTTGGGTGTGCCACAGTGAGAAGAGAGGAAGAGAGAGAGTCTCGAGGAAAGAAATGAGGAAATGAGGCTGATTTATCCTCTTTTATACATAGGGCATCATGTGTTTTAGAGTGCATTTTGGACTTAGTTGGCTAAATGAGCTAGTTAATCCATTTGGACAACTTTCATTAAGGATTTACAAATACAATTGGGACGAGGGTCACGAGGATTGTTCAAAATTAATGATAGTATTAATATTTACTTAAAAAAATTGTGAGACATAAGATAGGTCCTTCCCTGTGTGCGGCACATTGTCATTGGATAGGATGGTTCGCTAAACGGGCGGTAGACTTGGTCTACAGTAAAAAAAAATTAAAACTAACTAAATCTAACACGAAAGCAACTAGAGATGGGAACTAATATAAACTTAATTTAGATATTAAAATAATATGATGTGTGTGAAAATTAAAAATTTTACAACCCAAATGTGAATTAGAGCTTTTTAAATTGTGCGAATAATTTACTATAAATCATAGTAAGTTGTTTTTCTAATTGTGAACCCACCAATATAGGGCCCTGTCCCTTGTTTAGAGACGCACATGATGTCTTCCTTTTTTTCAAAGTTGTCAAATAAAAAAAATATGACTCAAATTCATCGGGTGAAAAAAAGACCATCACGAGTCATAAATTTCTAATCTAATTCTAAAATGTAGAGAAACACCTCTACTAAATTCAATAGTGGGCCAGAATAAAAATGGGATGAACCGATTTATTTAAAGTTAAATAATTGTTAAAAAATATTTGATTAATATATAAAAAGTTAATATATTTCTCCAAAATATCTTAGCTACTAATATATATTAATAATCACAATTAATAGTAGTCAACAAGTTTGATTAAAAAAAGACAAGTGCTTAAAAAAAGTTATTCTTTTCTCTTGAACTATCGTAAAATTTTGATATACTCCTAAACTATCAAATCGGGTAAAAATAAGTCTAAATATTTTTGCACAGTTTCATCCAATAAATTTATTTAAATTATTTTAATTAATTAAATTATTATTTTACCTTTTAAACTAAAAAAATTTTACTCTCGTCCATTTTTCTCTCTCCTCTCTCCTCTGTCTATCTTTCCTCTTTCTCACTCTTCGATCTCTCTCCCTCGCGCTCATCTACACGTGCAGACAAGATAGGAATCTCGCCTTCATGCACAGACTATGAGTGAGAGAGAGAGAGGAGAGGAGAGGAAGGAGAGGAAATTTTTTTTTTTAATATGAGAGTAAAATAATAATTTAATAAATTTAGATAATATTTAAAATAAAAAATTAAATTGATGAATATAATTGATCAATTAAAAAATTTATATATATTTCTGTCTGATTTTATAATTTAAAAATAGATTTAAAATTTTACGATAGTTAAAGAGGTAAATAAAAATAATTCTAAAAAAAGACAAGTGCCACATGTATATCCGTATATTGCCTACATTCGAACCCTATCGACCAGATATTTATAAGGCTTTTTTTTCTCTTTTCTTAAATTATCTTCTCTTCTATATTGTATAACTATATATATATTTATATATGTGTGTGTGTGTGTGTATAAGACTTCCTTTTTCTGTCTATAGTTGTTGAACTTAATTTCATATTCATTGCATTGTTAACTCCCTTATATAAATTTGAAAGCTTTATTGCTGTTCATGCATCATATGTTTACTTGATTTTTTCCTACATCTATTTCAACCAGGTTATTAACATTCATAGCTTTTCCAGTTTATTCATATTTTAATCAACATTGTATTTATTAGTTAAATGTATACTATGACAAAAATTGTGCAATTATATAAATCTGTCTAATGTTATAAATTTTTTGTGCATTATATTAATGTTTTATCTTAGTTTTTATTTTAGGCTCACCTCCAACGAGGTATTAAAATTTATATTTATCAAAACAATATTTTATTATTTCTAGTTCTTTAAAAAGTTGAACGCTGTGGTCTATTTTTTCAATATTTTATTTTTGAAAAAAGACCTATCTGTAATTAATCTATGAAATTATTTTTTTTTAATTTTGTTAACATAACTAATTTTATTTGTTTATTATGCTACTATATATGTAAGATAATATTTCTACCTCTTACTATGTTTTACATTTTTTAATTCATTACAAATTTATGTTCACTATGGCTCGAAAAAAGATTTTTTAAAAAAATTATCTGGTTAATAAAATATATTTTATGAATTATTTCTTTTATGCAGTGAGAAAATTTACATTTATCAATTATATTATATATGTTAAAAAAACTATCTGTAAATAATTATTTCATTGTAATAACTAAACTTTAGCATAGTTTTAATAATAATTAAATCTTTTGTAACATTTTTCTTCATTAAATTGTGAATCCGCTCGTAATATATACATATATATATATATATATATATATTATATGGGATAAATGGTGGTGTAAACTCATATCTAGTTTACACGAGTAGACTTCATTATCTAACGGCTGTAGTTGTTTTAGAAAAGTTACTTACTATCTTGTTTTGAGTGAAAACCATGTGCTGGTATTTTATTTGGGGAAAACAGTAGCAAGCGAAACCTAAGAAAAAAAAGAGTACTCCTGAAGATCATACTTGCAACTCATAACTTTTGGCTTTCAATTGAAGAAGACTACCAGACTTCCATGGGTGCCGAACCTTCTTCATGACTTCACTGGGTGTTGAAGGTAAAAAATATCTAGTTAATTTTAGGTTGATTAACGTCACCATTTTGTATTCTTATTTTATCTAGCTAATCTATTATTTTCTCCTCTTGATCCTTGATGGGAATGTTACATTTGGTATGCATTACCTCGAGCTGCTTGAGATAAATGGTCTATTCTTATTTTAGATACTCTATGATTCTTTATGTGAGACTTTTTTGTCATGATATTGGAGTTCTTTCTCATTTTGGATGATTTGCTATAGTTTTTTTTTTACAGTTGTGAACTTAGTTTGATAATTTTTATTTGAATGCTAATTTAATATTTTGGTATGTCTTACTTCCAACCTGATTAATAATCGAAAGTCATTTCTTTATGGACAAAAGCGATATGGACGTGGCTGGACTAGAAAATTGTGATGAGCAATTAGTAGAATTACAGGACACAGAACAAAGGTAAGTAATGTCCTAATGTTATATTTCTTATTATTTTAGATTCAGTTTTTTAATTAATATGTAGTTTGCCATCACAGAATGGAAGATGTTGAAGAAGGGAGTAATGAAGGGATACAACTTGAGGCAAGCACTGCTAATAATGATAACAATCTTATCAAGCCATTTGTTGGTATGCTTTTTGATACTGAAAATCATGCATATGACTACTATAATTGTTATGCAAAGGTAATTGGGTTTTCAGTACGTAAATCTTACACTAGCAAATGTAAGAAAACCGGTGAGACTATGAGCAGGATGTTTGTTTGTTCGAAACAAGGACATAGGGCTATTACATATCAAGAAGGAATAAAGAAGGAAACCAATCGAAGAAGAGATGAACGACAAGATTGTGGTGCACATTTACAAGTATTTGTGACAGGTGAAAAGAAATGGGAGGTCAGAAAATTCAGTGACAAACACACACATATTTTAGCTACTCCCTCCAAGATTAGAAACTTATATTCACACAAGGACATGTTCACTGCGTCTTCTACTAAAATGATGAAACTATTACATGATTGTAGATTTGGTCCTTCAGATATTGCGAAAGTTCTCAAATATAGTGGTGATACATTCGTTACGACTCAAAAATGTATCGATCATATGAGAGTACGCAAAAATAATGTTGGTAAAGAATGCATGACGGTCATTAGCTATTTCCAAGACAAATTACATTGTGATCCTGGATTTATTTTCAAAATGGAGTTGGATGAAAATAATGTTTTAAGGAGTGTTTTCTGGGCAGATGCAAGGTCAAGAGATAATTATATAACTTTCGGGGACGTTGTGGTTTTCGATACCACATATAGAACTAACAACTTTTGTATGCCCTTTGCACCTTTTACGGGAATCAACCATCATAGACAGTCAATTTTATTAGGTTGTGCCTTATTGGCCGATGAAACTGAAGATACTTTTATTTGGCTTTTCAAGACATGGTTAGAGTGCATGCATGGTAGGCACCCCAAAGCTATTATTACCGATCAGGATATTGCAATGGGCAATGCTATTAGAAAAGTTTTTCCGCAAACACGTCATAAATTTTGCTTATGGCATATTGAGCAAAAAATTGTTCCTAATACCCGTGATTTGTGCACACGAGGCAACATCATCCAAGACTTTAAAGCATGGATTTATGAGACAAGGGTTGAAGAATTTGAAGAAAAATGGCTTATATTGAAGCAAAAATATGACATTCCTGAGGCTCATTGGGTAGAAAGTATATATAATAAGCGTCATCATTGGGCCCATGTATATCTTAATGATGTATTCTTTGCAGGCATGCGGACCACTCAAAGAGCTGAAAGTATAAATGCATTTTTTGATGGATTTGTAAATGCCAAAACATCATTATCTGATTTTGTTCGTCAATATGATTATGCACTTCAAAGTCGTCGTGATGCTGAAGAACAACAAGATTTTAGAAACTTGAACACTAAGCCTGTCCTAATTTCAAGAAACCCATTAGAGACACATGCAGGAAATGTCTATACCGATAAGGTATTGCGTATTTTTCAAGAAGAACTGAAAGGAATTGTTGATTTCCATGCAAATTTAATTTCAGAAAAGGCTCATAGCATGATTTATTCAGTGCACATAGCTGGAACTAATGATGAAAAGAAGATTGTTGTGGAGTATGAAGAGAACCCAAGTATCATGATTAAATGCTCTTGCAGAAAATTTGAGCATGATGGTATATTTTGCTCCCACATTTTATATATTCTTAGTCTAAAAGGTGTTGTCAATATACCTGAACATTACATACTTCACCGTTGGACGATGGAAGCTAGATATTGCAAGGCACGTGTGGTTCATGATAGTGAGTTAACTTCTACAGATGAACAACTTTTTGACATGCAAAAATGGAATTATACTACAANTGCGTATTTTTCAAGAAGAACTGAAAGGAATTGTTGATTTCCATGCAAATTTAATTTCAGAAAAGGCTCATAGCATGATTTATTCAGTGCACATAGCTGGAACTAATGATGAAAAGAAGATTGTTGTGGAGTATGAAGAGAACCCAAGTATCATGATTAAATGCTCTTGCAGAAAATTTGAGCATGATGGTATATTTTGCTCCCACATTTTATATATTCTTAGTCTAAAAGGTGTTGTCAATATACCTGAACATTACATACTTCACCGTTGGACGATGGAAGCTAGATATTGCAAGGCACGTGTGGTTCATGATAGTGAGTTAACTTCTACAGATGAACAACTTTTTGACATGCAAAAATGGAATTATACTACAAATATGTACAAAGCCATTGAGTTGGGTGCACGTACACATCATCATTTAAAAGTTGCGATGCCAATTTTATCAGATTTAATTCAAAAATTATGCAATATCACTGAAGCATTACCAAAAGATGGTTTGATAGCCACAAAATCCAGCTGCCCAGATTTTGGAATGATACATGATCCAACTCATGTAAAAGCTAAAGGAAGACCAAAAATAGTACAAAGATTAAAATCTAGGATTGAGATCTCGATGTCACAAAATGGAATCAAAAGGAGGACTTGTTCAAAATGCTTCCAAAAGGGTCATAATGCACGTGGTTGTTCGTTAACCAAGGTAAAAGTTATATCTATATTTTATTTTTATCAATGATTTGATTTAGTATGATTATTTATTTATTCCTCTTTTTTGTGCACAGAACAAAAAGATTGATGAGTTGCAAGCCCCTATATCACAGGAAGAGACACAATAAATAAAAATGTGCAATATCTTATTCTTTTGATTATATATTTTCCTAATTAGACATGTTTCTAATTTTAACCATATTCTTTTTGTAGGATTGGTCAAAGTTGGACGCTTAGAATTTTGGGGAACAATCAAAAGATGAAGATTCATATGTGATTTTGGTCTAGATGCTCAAAGAAAGTTATTTTGTTAATACACTTTTTGTACTTGGGGTTCCATATGGCAATGTGTTCTTACTTTTGTAAAGAAAATAGACATGTATTTTCTTACTTAAAATCTTTTGCATAGTCATTGTTATATACAAAACTTGATCTTTGTCATGAAAATGTATTAGAGCATTATGTTGAATGCATTCTGCAATATAGCTCATTGTGGAAAAGATATGTTGCCTTTGCAAATTTTCATTGTTATTTTTATTAGGATAAATGTGTTTAATGATATTTCTTTTCTAAACTGTTTTACTATCAATATCAATTTTTCATCATTGGAAGGGTATAAAACTCCTCGTGGAATATAAAATTTTGTGTGATAAAAATATTTAGTGTCATGGTTATAGAGCTTGCTAAAGGAGTAAATATATATTAGCACATGAACAAATCTGTTTATACAAGTTATGTTATTAAATGCCAATCTTTCATATGTTAAAACCTTCGGTGTTAAAGCGTCCAATGCTATGTTGTATAAAGTGAGCTTGTTTTAATAATTATTAAGAACAATGTGGAAGTGACTCATCAAATTAGAGCGACTTTGAGAATTCATTTACGGTGAAGAAGATAACTTTGAATCAAAATTTTTAATTTAATATCAAAGTTTTACAAATTAAGAAATGGGAGGTAGAACTTCATCAAAATAATAAATAAAAGATAATTTTTTTTAAGGCATGGAATGGAATTTCAAATCGGATGTAAAGATTTTGTGGTGGCGGGAAAATCTATATTTGTTTCCCACCCCCACCCCAGAAAAAAAAAGTAAAAACAGCTTATTTCTCAAAACAACTGCAGCCGCTAGATAATGAAGTCTATTCGTGTAAACTAGATATGAGTTTACACCATCATTTATCCCATTATATATATATATATATATATATATATATA
>LTAE01004617.1:0-14738 GCA_001647135.1 Pontederia paniculata | reverse complement strand
TTGCACGGAGGACACCTGCCAGTGTACTTGAGAAAACCCAAGTCGAGAGCTCTTTGGAGCGTACATCGAGGAGAACCGGGGGCGGTCAAAGAGGAAAGGAGGCAGCTTCGCGGGCATTCGAGCAGCGGCAGGTGCAACATTGCATGGATCGCCAACTACGCCGTCTGGAACTCCACGCTGAGGAGAGACCGGTGGAGAAGAAGGAGGAGGTGGCTGATGTGGAGGCCGCCAAGGCCGTGGCCATCATGGACCACGAGTTGAAGGTCCAAGAGGCAAACTCGGAGTTGTACAAGAAGTAGGAGAGTAAGTTGGCGAACCTGTTCAGCATCAAGGAGCATGATAAAGAATAGGACGTCGCGGCAATGCCAGCAGAGATAGCAGCGGCAGCGACGAGGCGCAGCAGCAGCAGGGACAACTGCAACAATGATTCTCAGCATGAGAAGACCAGGACGGGTGTGGTTGCAGCGGCTTGGAGTGCGCACTCGACATCGACAGTGGCCGGATGCTGACAACTAACGTGGGCAAGCCTGCTCGAGCAGAAGGGAGAAAGACATCCCCTCGAGCAAATGAGCAGAAGAGCTAAGACAGAAGGATATATCTCTCGAGCAGAGGCATGCGAAGATGAAGAATGCTAGCGTATCCTTCAGATTGTCAAGGTCACAAAGAAGCGCGAGGAGCGGGGTGCTCTGGATGCAGAAGTTTTTTGTGTTGGCAGGTTCTGACAGGAATGACGCACACTTAAGGTCTGAGGCGGAGACCGTGTCGAAGGACGGACACGGTGTTGTAGGACTGAGGCCATACCCGTGTTAAAGAACTGACACGATGCTGCGGGTCGGAGGTAGTGCCCGTGTCGGAGGACTGACACGATGCTACGTTCGATCGACGTTGCTGCACGCGGCACTGGTCAGGTGAGCCTACCTATTGGTGGTCGAGTTCATCGACTATGTGTCGACGATCGACCAGTTGACGATGAGAACTACGCTGGGTGCGTAACACGACACTGATCAGGTGAGCCTACCTATGGATGGTCGAGTTCATCGACTGCGTGACGATGATCGATCAGTGGACGAAGAGGACTATGCGGGGTGCATAGCCAGCACGCACGTCAGGAGGGCAGCAAGGCGGTGGATTGCGGTATGCGAACATCGAGGCCGATCCGATCCAGCTCCGGAAGGAGGAGTGCAGCAGAACTCCAGTGCGAGGGGGTTGAAGGTGTGCGGCATCAGCGGGATGTCATCGGAAGACATCAACTACTTGAAAGACCGTAGTAGTTCCCCCTCCAGCTAAAGACCAGATGGAGGATTGACCAGGATGATAAGTTGCTCTCTAGTGTTAAAGTAATGTCAGGATTAAGGGGGAGTATGTTGAAAAATAATCCTGTCATGAAATTTTATTAGGATTAAAACTTAGAGATTGATTAGGAGACAAAGTTTATTAGGATTAGAGTTTGTTCTCTACTTATATTAGTTTTTATCTTTTAGTTAAAGTTGGATTCTATCCACTATATAAACAGTCTCGTATGATCAATAAAAGGTGCCTTGAGTTATTACGTTAAGTTCTGTTGCTCTGTTCTATATTTTTGTTCCTCTGTTTTCTACGTCATCTTTTAGTTTTTGTTCCTCTGTTCTATATTTTTGTTCCTCTGTTCTACGTCCTGATAGTGTTGTTATATTAGATTCAGATCAATAATCAATGAATTTTGATCCAAAAAGTTATAAAGTTTCAGAGCCCCTGAAAATATTTTTAAAGTACATTTATATTTTTTCCAATCATTATTTATAGTTTTAGTTTTGGAATTATATTTTTTAAAACTATAATTTTTTAGCATATATTTACTATGTTTATTCGGTTATAAAATATCTTTAATAGAATATGCTAATTAAATAATTAAATAGAAGTTTTGATAGAAAATATATATGAGTTCTTTATTATATTTTTTAAAATTATAATTAGGGGGCTAAAATTTTATAAATATTTAACATATACATGTTGATATGTAGAATAATAAGGGAAATGGAAAGTTGTTAAAATAAAAGTCTAATAAAATCAATAGTTGAGGAGTTATTTAAACTGATTTTTTCACTAATTTTTCTTTTGTTTAAATTTTTTGAATTCAAGTCATATTAATTTGTATTTAGACGATAATCAAATCAAGGCAAAACTTAAGATGGCAATTGAAAAAACAATAATTTTCCTCCTATAAGTTTCACTAAATTGGCCTGCACCGTTGATCAAACCTCAAAAAGCTCCAACCGTATTTCCGTAAAGCTCCCTTGAACTATCGCGAAATTTTAGATTTGATCCTGAACTATAAAATCAGACAAAAGTAAATTTAAACTTTTTTTTGAACGATTTGGTCCAATAGTCTAATTTTCTATTTTTTTTTGTTTTTTATTTATGAAATGACTATTTTGTCTTTCCCACATTTCTTCCTTTTTCCCTTCTCTCTGGTAGTCTTGGATCTCTCTTTCCTCTCTTTGCTCTCTCTCTCTCTCTCTCTCTCTCTCTCTCTCTCTCTCTCTCTCTTCTCTCTCACTCTTTTCGTCACTCACACGTTGGCATACAGCTCGCCATGGAGCTCGCATGGCGAGCCAGTGAGCTCCTTATGGAGCTTGGATGGCGAGCCAATGAGCACACCATGGAGCTTTCCATTCGAACTTGACATACGCTCTCCATGGAAAGCTCGCATGGCGAGCTCCATGGCAAGCTCTAGCGAGCTCACCATGCGCGAGCTCGCTGGCGCATGCAGCTAGCTCCTGCGAGCTCGCACGACTAGCAGATGGTGAGCTAGCACGATGAGTAGGCATGAGCTCGCATGCCGACGAGCTTACACGATGAGCAGTGCGAGCTTGCATGTCGGCGAGCTCGCATGCCGACGTTTGAGCGACGAGAAGGTGAGATAGCAGAAGAGTGTGCGAGAGAGAAGAGTGAGTGAGAGAGAGAGAGAAGAGAGGTGTGTGTGTGTGTGTGTGTGAGAGAGAGAGAGAGAGAGAGAAGAGCGTGCGAGAGAGAAGAGTGACGAGAGAGAGGGTGGGTTAATTTTTCTAATTATGAGGGTAAAATGGTAATTTAATAATTAACTACTTGAATAGATTCAATACCAGACAATTGGATCAAAATATTCAATTGAAAAAAGTTCAGACCTACTTCGAGGGAGGTTTTATGCAAATAATTTAGGATGATTTCTCGACACTTTAGCAATGTTCTAAAACTCAATATTCTTCCTTTAACAATGAGTTCATAATCCAACCAAGCGTAGATGTAGGGATTCGTCCACACATATGTTGAGATCGTGCTTCTTGTCCATATTTTGTGGTATGTTGTAAACTTTGGACAATTCTTCATTAAAATTTTAGTATTAACCAAATCTTGATGCCTTAACAGAATGTAATTGGTGTCTCTAATGGAACACATGTTCCTGATTTAATTAAGAAATCCGAACAAACATGTTTTCACAGAATGTCATGGTTGATGCATGCTTCAACCCACATTTCTTTTATCTTTGTATTGATTAGGGAGGGATTTACCATTAATATGTGGGTTCTGAGATGGTGTAAGTAGGGGATTTTATCGCCATAGAATATTATTGTTTGTTAAGGATTTTCTTACTATTAGTTATCTCTTACTTTTGCAATTAATAAAGGATTCATTATCATCTTGCTGAAAATTGCTAGAAATCCTTGGAAGCTTCATCCTACAAGTAAATATTTGAGTTACATAAATTTTATTAACTTCAGGATATTTTCCTACTTTTATATCTCCTATTTTGCCTTTTATTTATTGACTCAAAGATATTTTCCTACTTTTGTTTCTCCTATTCTGCTTTTAAACAAATGATTTATTGATTATTATTTTTCCAATTCATAAATTAATATACTATATAGCTACTTCATCACAAAATAGCTATTAGATGCATGATTCAATATTGCATTTATTATTCATATGTTATTAATATCTTGCGAACAACTTGGCATTCTCATTTGTGCATAGATGGATACTCATAAGTTAATGGGGGGTTTTTTTTATTGTGGAGGACAAAGGAAGTTGTGAAAATACTAATGTCAATAGGCATTATAAATGTTAATTTTGATACACACCATTCTGATGATGCCTTGTACAATGCAACTTTTTTTTTAACATTGACTTATAACAATCATGTTGAGTGACCATTCAAATAAGGCTTCTCAACATTTTAGGATGAGTAATAAGATGTTTCTTCATGTTAGAGGATTTGTTAGTCTCGAAACTCATATCTAGTATGTGAAATGTCACAAATAAAGTTATGGCTAAAAATAATATTTTGAAGGGATGATTTCTCGACACTTTAGCAATCTTCTAAAACTAATATTGCTCCTTTAACAATGAGTTCATAATCCAACCAAGTGGAGATCTAGGCATTCGTCCACACATATATTGAAATTGTGCTTCCTGCCCATATTTTGTAGTATGTTATAAACTTTGGATAATTCTTCCTTAAAATTTTAGATTACTATCCAAATCTTGATGCCTTAACAAAATGTAATTGGTGTCATTGATGGAACACATGTTCCTGCTTTAATTAAGAAAACAAAAAAAAAACATGTTATCGCAAAATGTCATGGTTGAAGCATGCTTCGACCCACATTTCTTCTATCTTTGTATCCGTTGAGGAGGGGTTTGCGATAAATATGCAGGTGCTCAAATGATGTATAAAAGTAGGGGGTTTTATCATCCTGGAATTTATCTTGAGGATTTTTCTTACTTACTATTAAACATTTTGAAACTATTATCAATTTTTTACCTTGATACTCCTTATCAACATGTAAATATTATTTTGCTGATTTGAGATATGCAAATGCCTATAACTTTTTTTCAACTTTTCGGCTTAATATGTATCTAAGAACATTCAATAATACACATATCCAAAGATATATAAATGTCAAGGACATTTTTAATCATAGAGATATGCAACTTAAGAATTGTTTTTCGATTTCCACCACAATTTCTAGGACTTTGCCATGATTAATTTGTGTCACCCTGAGTCACATGTCTAAATGACGGGTGAGGCTCCCAGCAAAACTATTTTGCATTCAGAGGGATTCAAATTCAAGACCTCCTTAAGTGAGGAGGAACCACTCCAACCCAACTTGTTGAGAAGTCTTCAAAGCACAATTTTTTATACTTAATTTATACCATTTCCTTTCAAAATTCAAGAACACATCATGATGGCATATTGTGTTATGTGCAATTTCATAAAGTGAGATCAAGGTGGGATCTATATTTTAATATGACATTGCAACCTTAGTCTAATGATATCAATGTGGATGATTTTGATCGAGCTGTGTTATTTGAAAATGATGGTCGTCTTAGAGGTGAATTTCTTCATAATGATATATCGTTTCGGCTTTGAAATGATCATAGCAAAAGTATGTTTACTTCTATATATGTCGTGTAAATTTAGGTTTTCACCATATTATCAATGTTGTTTTATTTTAACATATCATTCGCATTTTGTAATTTGTAATTTAATTTATATTGACATATATTCATTTACAGGAAATCTAAAGCAACATTACTATGCCTTCACAAAAGTTTTATGTTGTAATTTTTTAAGATTGCTCCCACAATATACGAAATTGCTAGGCTCGACTAATCTGTGTCGACTCAGTCGGACACCTAGCTCTGATGGATGAGGCTCCCATAATGCTTTTGCACTGATTAGTCATTTCACAACTTTGAAGTTGTTGATCATTGTGTATATGCTCAACATTGTTGTTATTAGGTGGTCCTTAATGTTTTATTTTGTTATGGTGAAGTGCTCAACATTAACGCCTAACTAAAAATGGCGAGGGTTAGTTCAATAGCTTGCTCATATATATTAAGAAAGTGTACACACCACTCCAAGTAGAAACATTTCGATTTATAGATTGGACAATCTTGTAATTTCATTTGAACACTTTTTTCAAATATATTAAGGGATCTATGAATATGTATCGCATCTACTGAGCTATAAATTATAGCTATTTACACAACTTGAATGAGTTGTGTAGCATATCAATGATCATAATAAGATTGGGAGAATAGGAAATGATAAAGAAGCTTGGTGTTGGTACCAATAGACAATGACACCAATAACCAGTAGAACTCTACAGTGTGGCCAAGGTGATGAAAGGAAGGGTCAAACGGTGCCGAGCACAATTGTGTCCATAGATTAGCACATGCAGCTCTAGAGCTGCAATGGTGAGGCGACTCTCGAAATTGACAATGACATGCTTTGCCTATGCATAAAAAGAATGTTGACGGTGATGAGGGAGGTAATTAAGGAGAAGGTGAAATGATATCGATAAATTTAGATGACGTCTTAGCAATCGTCTTCTTTTATTAAAGTTTTGTTTCAAGAACTTACATGCCAAAATATCAAAATTCAGTCCAAGTATTTCAGCTCTGGTTGTTTTTTTTATTTTCCTTTCAAAGGGCAACAATCATGTTTTTTTTGTTAAACATGTATTGTTGTTGATTGAATACTAGACATGATGAGATACTCAACGCATAAACATTCTAAATTCAATGTATTGATTATTGTAATTCTCTTATATTATTCGTGTATTGAGAACATGATCAATATAACTTTGTGTGCTTGAATGAAGGCCTTTGGGAAGGATGCATACAATACTCAATATTCCACTTGTTTTCAAGCCTTCCTAGCTCTAATAATGAAAGGAGCATTTGTTTTGCAAAATCTAGACCTCTACTCAATGTTACAATGGCAAATAAATTACACACAATTATAATTCCCCCTGATCATGGATATTGTTTTTGATGTTCTCTAATTGCAAGTTGCCATTGCAATGGAGTTTCCATGATTCAAAAATTACAAATAAGGATTTCTTTTCCTTCAGTGGCAATTCACACCGAGCACCACAAGCACTTGATAGTATACAAATCACAGTTGTAAAGGCTAATTATTCATGGTGGAAGATCATTGAAAAATCAAATATACGTGCTGAATGTAAAAGAGTTTTGCTACCTACAAAACTCTATCTTATAGGAGAGAAAACATAAAAAAGTTTATTGTAGTCCATATCTAAATCACTACAACCCAAATTTATCATAAAATTTGATTGAAACAAGTCATTTGAAGCTTTTTTTCTCGGTTGGAATCCACTTGTATATAGAGCTACTAGCACGTGACTAATCCGATGTTTAGACGGGTGCAGCAAAGGTAAATCTTGGCCAAGATGGTCTTGCTGGGATCGAACTTAGGCCTATTAGCTTCGATTCACCTACCAGGACATAGTCCCACTAGTCAACTATGCCAACCATGGTTCAAACAACAAAGACATTAGGATATGAATAAGCAAAATTATTGGGACATGCTCTTCATGCTTATTTGTTTCTTTGATCAACTAGTTTCCAAAATATTTTTGCCAAATAGTTTCCCAGACAAGGTCACTCAAGTGTGCTTGTCTCTTCGGTTTATGTTGTAGACGTTGCATGCATTTCATTCTAGGTCGAGATGGCAAAGTTCTCTATAGATGTTATGACATTGTCATCCTCATGATTAAGAATCCATGTCAAAATGGTGTGGCATCAGTATCGTCTACTTCCACTGTAGTGAGATGGTATAGCAACATCGTCATGATGTTTGACCACCATCGCGTGTCTTTGAGTGTAATGCTCCAAATTTCTTTTATAACCTAACACCTTGTCTCATGGCAACACACTATAGGACCCTAAAATCCACTACCACACATGCATAAAATGAAAACCCGCCCTTATTTTCCCCTCTTCTTTGGTGAATCCGCCCAAGAACACAAGAGAATTAGGTTGAAGCTCTCCATTTTCTGTGTTGCAGCTGATCAAACTAAGGGGGAAGGCAACTTAATACAAAGGAGATGGAATAGTCTTGTTTGAGTTGGAGAAGAAGAGGAACAGAAGAACAAGTTAGGGAAAAGCATTATCAAGGTATGTAAAGGGGATCCTTTTCTTCATCTTGTGATTTTTAGTTGATTTCACTTATGGGGATCAATTTTGATGGAGAAGGAAGAATTAAGACTTATGAAATTGAAGCACATGCCTAGAGTTTATACTAGATTGTGATTTAGGGTTATAAATTGGTTAAAGCAAATGGTGATGATCGATGTTCTATCTTGTAATGTTTCAAGTTTAATTTCACATAAGGATCTAGAGGAAATGATTCAGAATCACTAACATTTGAACTTAGGATGAACGAGGGTTGTTTAAATGTGAAAATGGGAAAGGAACTGGGTGATCGATATGACTGTACCGGCCAGTACGGACGGACCAAAATCCTCTCGGCCAAATGGTTGGATTGAAGATAATCCTGATTGTATTGATCAATACAATCTTATTGGACAATATGGGCAAGCTGAGCATTGGTCAATATTGGCAGGTAGTATTTTCAATACTAATAGCCCATATTAATGAATAAGAAGTAAGATGTTGATTATAAATCGTTAATAATCGTACAAATTAGACATTAAGGACATGTCATATTATATTCTTAAGTTTATGATCAACTTAGTATGCTAGATATTGGATAATACCATTGATGTAATGTATGACGATAACCTAGATACGATTTGCATGCTCAGTCGTAACTAAGTTAAAAGTTGAACCATGTAATGATTGTGATGTTGTTTAATGTATTGTAATTAAAAAATGGATTGAGGCAAGTCTAGTGCACATCTAAGAAGAAAAGGGAGTAAACATTTGTCACTCGGTCGGTACAGATGGACACTTCTTTGGATTAAATTCCTAAAAGCCCAAATGGGCAGGGGGGAGGGTGCAAAGGCGCATCCCTAGCCTAATCAAGATAAATAAGTTAGTGTGCACAATGGTCCTCAATCCAATAAGATAATGAAAAGGAAATGTGACCATATGGACAATTATGTGAAGTTAAAAGATTAACTTCTAATGGGTCATATGATAAGAAGATGAAAGATAAAGAATATGACACGAATGATGAAGTTAAGCTAATGGGGTTATGTACATTGAAAGTCAATGCTAAGTATGATATTTATGTCTAAAGATGCATTATTTTGATAATGCTAAATATATGATACATTATATCGTAATGCCAAGTAAAGTAAATTTAAGATGAATCTAAGATGGATTATACCGATAATGCATAAACAACATAACAAAGTAAGTAGGATGAAAGATTGAATTAAATTTAAGTCAATGAGCATAATTTTCTAATAAGCAAAAGTAAAGTAAAGATGAATGGCTGGGTTAAAAATCTTATGTTATGCTCCATGTTATTCATGATGTTTATATGCATGCCATGTAGGTCTTTGAATATATGAGTGATATGATTCACCTATTCTTCAACCTTTACATACTCTAACAGGACAGATGTCCCTGCTTCTGGATCCTGGTGGTGAACAAGATTGATGATGCTTATATAATGATAGCGCTGCTCATGATGGCCAATTCACATGATGATGTTATGGACTTGTATTAGGGCTTAGTTTATATTATGGGTTGTCTCTTTGACTATATATCGCCTTCGGACAAATGTTGTAAACTTCTAGTTAAGTAACATTTATGGACAAGTTTATGTATGCTTAAAGACATATTCTCAAATTATGTCAACTTCAATTCATATACGTCTTCGGCTGATTTTGTCGTATTGTGATCTAATTCAAATCTTCTATTTTATTTTCCTTTGTGTTGACAATAATTGTCAATGGTCAAGTCAATGTTTCATTGTTTGGTAGTGTCTTGAGGGACTACTCCAAGCACGTGGCAGCTATCGATTCATCCATGTGTTAGGGTGCATTTTCGGAGTGTTACATTAGCGTTTTCTCGTTCATATAAGATCAAGGTTATTATGATTAACATGACTTTATGAAGGATTGGGATGGAAGGTTTTAATTTTTAGGTCAACAACCTAGCTGGACAAACAATTTAGCCATACATTAAGGAAAGGACAATCAAAACATATTTAAAAAATATTCACCCTTTATTAATATTTTATCCTTCTTCATCGAAAAACATTGACAAAGAATAACAAACAATAACTTTCTAACAAAACACAAATTAAGAATAACTCATCTAAATCCTCATAATAACAAATCTATTAGAATAACTCTTATTGTCCATTGATAATGAAACTTGAACGGAACAACGTCTATATGTCTCCTTTTGGTTTTGTATCCCTATATGTTGCACATAGATAATTGACAATAGTTTGTTTAGATTAGCACTAGTTGTCCGACTAGGTAAAATTATATGTAATTCAGCTGTGGACCGATTCAAACTCGTCTAATTTGTCAACATGCTCGTATTGATATTTGACATAATTTCATATCCAATAATTCAATACCCATCTATTATTTTAATGACAATCTAATAATCAAATTATGTTAATAAATAATTAAAATATAACTAGTCATTATTTATATGTTTTATAAAAATATATAAATAAGATCTCTCCCCCAAATTTTTTTAATACTGTGTATTTGTATGTAAAGAATTAAAGAAAAAATATAAAAATATATAATATTTCTATATATTGGCCCCTCCCAATTTTAAGGTTGGATTTTGTCTTATATAATTATTTAAATACATGTGCTACATGCATTCCTTAAATCCTAAGCATACTTATGAAAGAAAGCCTATCACACACCAATTGTTTTTACAAAACATAGTTGTTATCAATTGATGAAAGAGACCAAATTGTCTTCACACAAAATTTTGAGAACCGGAGGAGGGTTTACCTTCCAAAATGCAGAATGTGTCATATATTTAAGATGGTGTAAAAAAATAATAGGAAACATGATTATAATAGTGTAATAGTTTAATTCTAGAAGAAGATGGCTTAGGATGATAATTAGTCCCTATTTAACTTTGAGTATGATTAGATCTATCCAACTCGGGTTAGAGATGATAATTTTATGATCACAAGGATGATGTATGTTTCTAATATAGCTTCTAAGATATTGATATTTTTGAACTTAATTGATATGAAACTCTCTATACCAAAAAGAAATGAAAGAACACAAAAAGAACAATGAATAAGTTAGAGAAACGGTCACAGTCATTGTCGTGATGAACAAGGTCACGGGCCATGAGGGCATCATCGACCTCGGTCATGACCATGACGAATAGTGTCATGGGCCGTGAGGTCAAATAAATGAAAGATATCGTTTCGGTCACGCCATGAGGAAGTAATGGACAAAAAAGGGTTTTGATCATGACCGTGGCAGAATATGTCACGGGTCGTGACGCAAGGTGGTATACCCATAGGTAACGACCGTGAGGTACTCGATCACGATCCGTGAACAATCTGTCAGGGGCCATGAACTATGATGTCACGCCTGTGAACTGCATGGTCATGCCCGTGAAAACACATTTTAGCCATGAAGAACCATTTTGACTATGAAGAACATTTGTATCCATGTAGATCTACTTTATTAATTATTTTGTGATATGTTTTTCTATAATGATAACTTTATTGACTGAATAAGAAATGTATGCGATGCAAAACCCTAGATTTCCATGAAAATGATCTAAAAAAGAATAATGCATGTGATTGAATTGATCCATGAAGAGTATGATTTGATTTCCCAGTGAATTGAACCTCATCGATGGGGTAATTGGGTTCCTTTAGAAATAACAAAAAAAAGTTCCTTCAGGTTCAATTAGGTTCTTTGGAAACAATTATTAATTGGGTTCCTTCGAGAATAATTATTTAACGAATTCTTCAGTCTTAACTAACCTTAATGACATCGGAACAAAATTAATGACCTTCTTGATTAATAATGATTCACTAATGATTGATTATTTTAATCGAATAACTTAGGACAACGAATAGTCAAAAGAATAAATGAGTCCTAGCATTGGGCTTGAACCTACTGAGCTGAAAGTAATTAAGCATTATATTGTGACAATGCAATTGCGTTTCTTGCAATTGATTAATAAACTACTATTGTAAAGAATGAAAAAGAGAAATAATAAGACTAAAATAGTAAAGTGAATGAAAAGGGGGAATTATTGATCTTGATATCAACTTCTTATTATGACTTTTATATGATTTTTTTTATATTTTTTTACATATTGGACTTCAACGCACATGGGAGAATTATCTCCCTGCTTTTGTTACTGTAGGCGATGAACACAATTGATAGGTGATGACACTGGTGATGCAGATGATCATGAATTTAAAAGCTTGCATATGCTAAAAGTATAGTCTAAAATCATTTTAGTTTCTATCAAGTTATGAAACTATTTTCAATTATGTCATTTTATTTATGGAACAATGAAACAGAGCATTTTATTTGACTAAACTATCTTATGGAGTTTTATTTTTAATGATTATTGCTTCTGAATTGTTCTATTTTATGATGTGTCCATATTGTTGACCTACCTTTTGGTTAAATATAAAGTAAAGAAGAACATTGTAGCGTCTCCAAGTCTGCATTATGCTATGTGACAGGGTGTAGATTTAGGGATGTTACACATTGACTGTAGTATTTTTGCCTATGTTAGCCAAACAATTCGCAGCGAGGTTAATTTCACAAAATACATGCTTAAACTCTAAAGATTCAAAGGCTTGTAGTTCATTCCAGCAAGCTTGAAATGGTTTTTGATCTTCCATGTGGTGTGCATCTCCTTTTTGAGGATGTGTATTAGAGTAGAACAGTCACACTCTACTTGTAACTGCTGGATGCAAGTTGTCTGCTATGTAGAATATCTGACTGATTGTTCAAATTTAAGCTTCTGAAATTGAGTGAAAAAGTCGATGAATTGCACTTACAAAATTTTTGGAAACTCTGTAAGGGTTCAATAACTTACAACTCCATCCTTTTGTCCCAAATTGGTTTCCATTGGAATATGGTTGGACTAACAAATTTTAATTCGCAACTTAGTCTCATTGGCTTAATCCATGTAGAATAAGCTTATTCCTAGGTACGACAAGACTATCTTAATCTCTACTTTTTATTAAATATTATAATAATTATTGTGGGGCCCAATCATAAGAATAAAATCTTTTGATTAAAAAGTAAGGAATAAGATCTTAATCCATAAGACGTAGATGTAGTGGATTCTAAGGATTTGTTAAAGTTCATGAATGCCTTTTCCATTATAGTAGCTAAAGTGGTTGGCTTAGGTTGAAAATGTAGGCCATTTCTCATTTCACGCGCGTACTCATCTCAAGCAAAATACATGTTAGTGCAGTTCGTTCAGCCTCCATAGTGCACATTGTGTTTATATTATATAATGCTTACGATTAGACATTGCACATTGTGCATATATATACGCTCAATGCACATCATTATATGCGTTGAGTACATGTGTCGATATTTTATTGCAACTTATGCATGCAGTTATGCGTTTCATTCATTTTTTGCCATACACATAATTATGCATATATATATATATTTTCAGCCCACTTCTACTCACATTAAGTATAAACATGCTAATGTGGACCTACACTAATAGGCTCACACCAGCAAGCTTACATGGTGTGAGGAGAAGAGTGCTGTTGTAAATTATAGTGCTGCACACTCCTTGCCATTTATATATATATATATATATATGTATATGGTGGTGGTGGTGGAGATAAGAATTTTTCGGGAGGGTGCATAATTATATATTATCATATGATATAGCTAATGTAAAATGCAACAAAAATATTACTTTAACACAAATATGTTTTAATTATAGTGTTTAATAATTTTATTTATTCTTCACGAAAAATAAAAAAACTTACATTGATTTGATTTTTGTTTTAAATATTAACAAATAAAGAAAAATAATGACAAGAAAATGCATTTCATTTTAAAATACTATGGATTAATAAATAATAAATTTTAATATATGAAAAAGGAAGAAAAAAATCACATTGGTATTATTTTTGTCTCATAAAATATTTGTTTAACCACATTATTAATTAAAAATACACGAAAGAGATACTTTTAACTATGAAATAGAAATACTAATACAAATATATAATATGACAAGACAAATATTATTTTTAGGAAATAATAATATTTGCGTAATGATTAATAGAAAAAAAGGTGGAAACAATATAGTATTAGAAAACATATGTAGGCATGAAACAAAATTTTAAACAGATTTATATAATATATTGATAAGACTAGTAAGTAGGAATATAGTAATGAATATAAATAATATTTTGAATGAAAAATAATGATTTATAAAAAAATAATGATACTTTATGAACTAACATAAAATAATATGTGATTAGAGGTAAAAGATAAACAAAAATTAATAGGTAAAAGAGGTATATAAAATATAAAAATTAAATGAAAAAATATTGATAAATAAGTTTTGAACCAACATCTTTCAAAGTATTATTTTTTAAACAAGTTGACAATCTGAGCAACCTTTTATATGTGAATTATTGATACTACTTACTCTTTTTGTAATATTTGAAGGGGTGTCGGTGAATCCCCTATCACCTTCTTCCCTCCTATAACGCTCTAACCTCGTGGCCCGTGCGTGCATTGATGAGTTGCAATGCAAAGTGTGGGTGAGTAGGCATGACTAAGGATGTTGCCATGCAGAGTGGAGCCAAGGCAGCATTAGTGAAAATGCACCGGTGTCCGGGCGTGCGTCGATGATTCTGTGGGCGCGCCCGTGAAAATGGGCTGAATCCCATGGGACATGGTCATGATGGTCTTGGACGGTTGAGACATGAAAACCAGCTGGAAATCATAGGCGTTCCCGGTGTGCGGCACAGGAAAGCAGAGCGGCGACGGAGCGGC
>LTAE01004616.1:0-31589 GCA_001647135.1 Pontederia paniculata | reverse complement strand
ATATAATGCAATTATTGTTAGCGTGGGTGCACGAAAGTGTTACTCCATAGCCTTAATTAGAATTGTGTTGCCTTGAAAGAGGAATGCATGAATTATGGAGTGAAGCAAGAATCTATCGCATTGTATATCACTAACCATTGCATGGTTAGTCTAAATGGATTCGAAACCCTAGAACATTTCCTATATATATTTCCGCCTAGTTGCATGTTGCATTCGCATATCTCTTAGTGTAGACTTTTCTCTCTTAACCCTAACCGTCTAAATAACGATTTGAGAACCATAATTCTAGTACTTGGCCATTGTGAGATCGATATTTTATTACTACAACAAGGCCCCGTGCGCTTGCGGAACGCTTGTCAATGAGTAGATCAAGATGTCATCTACAAAAGACAATGACAAATTGATCCAAGTAGGGCCTCAACATCTTGTTCATAAGATCCATGAACGCAGCAGGTGCGTTCGTCAATCCAAAGGACATCATCAAGAATTCGTAATGCCCGCATCTGGATCTGAATGTTGTCTTGGGCACATTTTCCTCTACAACCTTCAATTGGTGATAGTCGCTTCTCAGATCGATCTTAGAAAATATTGTAGCCTTGGAGAGTTGATCGAAAAGGTCATCAATCCTTGGTAGAGGATATTTGTTCTTGATGGTAACCTTGTTGAGCATCCTGTAGTTGATGCACAACCTGAGAGAGCCGTCCTTCTTCACGAACAAAATCGAAGAGCCCCAAGGTGAGACACTCGGTCTGATAAAACTCTTGTCCAGGAGCTCTTGTAGTTGCTTCTTTAGTTTCTGCATTTCTGCAAGTGCCATCCTGTAGGGTGCTGTTGAGATTGGAGTTGTGCCTGGTAATAGCTCTATCTTGAAGTCCACTTCTCTTTGTGGTGGCAAGCCAGAGATGTCTTCTAGAAAAACGTCCATGTATTTGTCCTTCTCCTTAGGCTCAGTGTTGGTGACATTAGCCAAGTAGCCTCTGCATCCGCTCTCCAGCAGCTGTTGTGCTTGTATTTCCGTTATCAGCATCTTGTTGTCATTTGTGGTCCTTCCTCTTATCGTTGTTCGCCACTTGCCACGATAGCTAATTACCACCCTCTTCTTCTTGTATAAGATTACAACATCATGGTAGGACAACCAGTCCATACCCGAGATGATATCATACTCCTTCATGGAATGACTATTAGGTCTGCTGAATAGTCATTTCCCTCCACTAGGGATGTACTTCATGTGGTGATATCCATTATGCATTTCATGTTGGGTAAGGGTGAGTCCAACATAGTGACCTAGTCACTAAATATAAGCGAGTGCGTAGCACTCGAATCTAATAAGACATTCATAGTGACTCTAGCTATGTTCTTCTCACTCATTTAGAGAATTGTTCTTTAGGTCACATTGACGATCATTCATAATACTTATCAATTGGAGCTATTAACATATCCACTGTTACATGTTGTGATGCGATATATTAAGTTTTCTTCTGAATCTAACTTCTCATTATTTCATTTCAACTTTACTACTTGAAATTCACGGTGTGGGACAATAAAATTCTTTCTTCTCATGACCTCTCTATAATCAATGGGACAAATACCCAAGTTAAACTTAATTATATGCTAGGCGTTAAAATCATCACCTAGTCCCATGAGGCTCATTTCTTATCTTAAAGACATTAGATCTTATGAGTTCTACTTTCCTTCAGGTCATGTTCCTCCTAAACATTATATAGGAGATAAGAGTTTCTTCTCGATCTTGGGTGGCTCTAGCCTAATGGCTAACAACATTTTTAGGAGACGCCAATGTCACCATCGCCACTTGCTTTGCATGCCGGATTGGACCTCTTTGCCATCACAAAAGCTTGGATCGGAATTCCCAAGAGATATACTTCGTCATCTTCTCCATGTAACATGTTTTTATCTTCTCTCTCAATTTTATTAAATCGCGGATGATATCCGGTGACCATCAGCGATTGGCTACGTTGTCGTGTTCGATTTGACGACACCCTCCCCTGATAATTTTCCACATGGAGTCATTGCTCCAAAATGGAGTTAATTAACTTAACATATTATTTGGTTTCTAATGATGCATTGTTATTTAATTTTTGAACAGCTTTCATAACAGGATGTGTTGTTAGAAGCATCACCAATATTATCATTAGTGCACTCGTTGTTGGTACATAATCTTGGAAACAACTTTCATTGGATTTCAGAGATGCCATATATAATGATTTCAGGGTAAATATTAAAGTTTCAATAATTTAAAATTTCTATTGCATAATTAATGCCTTTTTTTCTTGCATTAGCCAAATTTAAATTTAAAGAAAGTCTTCAATATGTCTGACATTAAAAAGACCTTTTTTGTTGGTGGCTTCTGATCGGTTGAGTGAAATCCTCTACGCTAATCATAGAACTTCTATGAAAGAAACTAATGGCAATATAATAAAAAATAATTTGTTGAGATGTGCTTGATTATGTGAGCATTGATAAATTATAAAAGTATAAAATAAGGTTATATTTTCTAATCTTAAAATGATGTATTGAACTTCTTCTTATTTGTAAGAGTTAAAAAAGTGAAAAAAATATCTGTCGTGGGCAAATAAAATAGAGCAATTATGCTTGAATCATCAAAGCACACAATATGATCAATAAGATTCGTACTACATAAACAACACATTATATGTTTGGTTATGCATGCATTTCTTGCATACATTTAATATTCATAGTTGCAATTTTCCATTCATTTTATTTTCAATAGTATGACATTTTTTTGGAATCGGTGATCTACCCATATTTGTGTGTTTTTCTTGTTCAATAGTAGAAAGGTCTGAGTTAGATGCGAAAAGATGACATGAGGACAAAGATTGGATTGCCAACAACTTTATGGTCGCGAGCCTCCCCACGATATTTGAAATCAACCACAATTTCATTTTCACGAACCATTAAACTAGCCTAACGGGTGCTACCAAAGAAACGATTTGTTGCGCTCAACTTCATGAGATGTTAAACTAGTACACGAGCACTATAGAAGAATATATTTTCATCAAAAAATTTCATGGGCATGTAACAATTTCACTGTGAAATCCCCTAATAGTTCATGATACCTCAATTTCAAGTTGTGAATGTCAACTTATGGGCCATGAATGAGGCCACCTATGTGAAAGTTGTTGAACTTTGTTCTAAACCCTGGAAACTTCAAAACCCTATAAATAAGACTTTTTAAGACATGATAAAGATCTTTTGGAGGCCAAGAAAAGATAATATTACGCGAAAGAGAATAGAAAGGAAATGGCTTTAGAGGCTTAGGAGTTTGGCACTTTGCATGGGAAATCATGAGACTTGCACTCGTATTCTCCTCCCTAATTATGTTTGCATCTTTGTTTTCTAGCTATTGTCATATGAACTCAAGAACTCCCTTTGATGTTTAGTTTTACTTCTATGGAGTATTTCATTAATATGGTTAACCAAGAACCCCTTGTTATGAACCTTTTCATATTATGACCTATTCTAAACTTTTTGATAATGTTCATGTTTATTCTTAATTCTTCTCTAAGATTTGATTATAAATGCATCTAAAAGAAAGTTATTATTATTGTATATGGATTTTTCTAAGAGATTGATCTAGGGTTTTACCTTGCATGAATACCTTAACTTGAGAAAAATCGAAAGCACCCTTAATTGAGAGGGAACTTGTTTTAATGTTTTTTTGTATAATAACTTGTTAGAATTTAAAATTGAGAGGATTAATGATTATTAATTTTATTTGTAAGACAAATAACTCAAGCTTGAGATATTGGTGAGTCAGATAGGTTGAGAGTTCTTCACTTTATCATGGGTCAATATATGTTACTGCTTGTGATAGTGGTGCCGATGAGGTTTACCTTAATTTTCCTCATATTGATATCTCTTTGTCTTATCTCTGCAGGATTGTTTTTTATAATTTTTCTTCACATATTTTAATTTCTCACATTACAAATTGGGATTAGAGAGTAGGAATTAGATAGTCTTTTTGGGATCTACAACCTTATTCTTCACTTGCTAGCTTAATCGCGACATATTTTTTTTCATCATTTGGTTTTTTTAATTAATTACTTATTAGTTTGATCATTTTGTAATATTTAAAATGTTTGTTACAAGAATACGAAAGTCAAAATGAGGTTAATTACCGAGAGTCATACAAGAAAATTCACACTAGTAAGAAGGCTAATGATTTGATCCCAAAAGTGGAACATATTTTGGTATATTTTATTAATCTTTTATAATGTTTAATCCATAAATTATTTACTTTAGAAGAAACTTTTACTAATGCAAAATATATGTATAATTAGTATCATTTTCAAGAGAGCTATGAAATGCTTCTAGCAGAGGAGTACTCATTCTCATAGCCCCCCTGAGTTTGACGCATCGCTATGGAATGATGCTACAAGAGTTAGTAGCGCATAGAGACTTCATTTTATAGGTCCATTGCCATCTTCCATCGCAATCACTTCTTTTGTTGCTAGTCCTCTATTTGATTTAGTTGACGTCCTTCTGGCTCCTTATGAAGATTTAGATGTTAGTCTACTGTGAAGCCATTGTTTGATGAGGTTTTAAGATGTGTTCATGAGAGGGCCTCTCTCCATGATGAGTAGGATATGAATGCTTCTTTGCATTTTGTAAAATGAACGGGTATACTTTATGCGTGAAGATTATGTATGTTATGTTTTCTCACAGTAAGCTCAATGTATGTTATGTGGATACGCATTTGACATTATGTGACTATGTTATCTTATTTCTTATCTGGAATTGTGTGTTATATGATGTAAAATTTAATTTTTTTACTTTATTTAATATTATTTGAAACACACAAATTTTATGAGCAAGCCGCAAGTAGATAGTGACTTGTTAGCGGGTGTTTAACGAACAACTTATTACAAGGTTTTCCCCAAAAAATGTAAGTTTTTGCAAGAAAAATTGCAAGTGAATTACAAATTATTGGAGGGACTAGTAGTCAAAAGCTGAGCAAATAATGTGGAAACCATTCGAAATATATTTCGTCTAAAAAAATTATGCATAAATTCAATGTCAATAAAATGAGTAACTTGCGAGCAATTCGGTCATAAGTAGGAAGCATATGAAAGGAAAAGTTTTTGTCCTTGATTGCGAGTAATTTTTTTGCGAGAAAATAATCCTTTCTAATTTATCATTAATTATTTGTCAATTGAAATAGCGACCAAATATAAATCAATATTTGCGCTAGACATTATTTTCATTGTAGTGTTTTTTCAGAAGAGATCATTATGTCTTTCAACAGGATCATAGGTCTGTTCATTAGCTCCCATTTGTGATGAGTGGTTGTACAATTCTGTATTGTTTCAGAGCCTATGTCGGAAGGAAGGAAACAAAACAAAATTTGTAGGTGTATTAGTATGAATTCCTTCTATTAAATAGATTGTGTCGAAGATATAGGTCTTTTGGAAATAGGGCAAATGCTTGAGCTTGAGAATCTTAAAGGCCAATAGGTCCTTGCTCAGACTCCTCTTTAGCCCCAAGATGTTGAGATCTCCTATACCACTATCTAAATTGGATTTTGGTCTAGCCTACTACGAGGATCCCTTAATTGTCCCTATATGTATCATTAAGTAAGATGCATTCGGATCTTTTTATATGGAGTTTGCTTTACACCCATACTTTCATGTGAACTGCACTTCACAAACAATGTGATCTCGAGGTGGGGATCACATGAACATGCGAGTATAACTCTATATATAAGTTTGGTTCAATATCTTTTTCACTATTAGGTTAAATATTGAATCGAATATTTTCATCCGCGCAACAAATTGCACTATACTCATTTTCCCATGTGGTGTGTGTCTTATGTTGCGATCGATGTGAAGTGATTCTACTTGTAGCTAATTTATTCTAGTTGATCATTTTAAATTTTTTTACCTTTCAAATAGTACAAACAAATGTGCATGTGATTAATATAGGATCATGCTTGTATCGACAGATCTGTTAGGAACACACCTAGACCTAATAAAAAAAAAACTTTTTTGATTGGATGGGAATGAATCAAAACAATACGTTAGGAACGCGTTGTACATATAGTAATAATATGAAATTGATCAGATTTTGGGATACATATTCTAGCTTCCAACAAAATTTCTTTTACCTTAAAGAAAATCATGCAATTTTTCTCTTTTTTTAATCTTTTTTTAAGATTACACTGGGTGTGGAAAGGTACATATTCTCCTGATGTTGTTGTTAAATGGGAAAACAAACAAACTCTAAATGAAATTTCTACACTATTTTATCAGCTAAAGATAAACTGGTTGGATTGCACCTTATTAGATATGTCATCATTAATCATTATTTTACCATAACGCTACGTTGCCCGTCAATAAATTAGGTGGCTTCTCGATCACCATAATCGTTACATATTTGGACATTGATATCTTAACTAACGCCATCTGACTGCTTCAACTTTTTATTTAATCAATTATGCTTGAAGGAGGATATAGTATTCGTTATATCGGGTGGCTGGCATAGTAAACAGAAATATTTGTTGCCGCTGGAACCATGTGCATGTAGAGATTAGTGGCCCAATCTTAAAAATCAATTAAGACCTCTATCTTATTATCTATTTTTCTCCACGTTTGCACAGATTTTTTTAGTTAGGCTACTTAAGGTCTTTATAGGTATTAGAGAAAAAAAAACAATAATATTTAAATATTTCAGAATGGCGTGTAGAATTGCTCATTAATCTTTTGGATTTCAACCAAACATGCACCTATCACAATTCACTTTGATGTGCGGAAACAATTATGTCCGAACCTCGGTCTTTTAAAATGCGTGAATACCTTGCAGGAATTTGTCACCCATTTTCCTTTCTAAATGGTTATATTAGTAAATGACAAGTATTATTGAATTACTATAGTGTTTTAATTATGTACTAAAATTATATATTATTACAAAAAATGTTTATAACATGATTAACATTTTTTGAGAAGTATCTTTTTGACATTATTGTACTATTATTTATTTGATCTAACATTGTTTAGGATATATATTATTATATTGTACTTACATATTGTTAAAAAATGAAGTTGAGAGTACTAATATAGTTATATAAGTAGTGTTATTTAAACTTTGGAATTAGTAAGTAAAACTTTAAATTGTGCAACACCCCCAAAAAGATTATCATGTCTACAGAATGCTCTTTTAGAGATATTATGACTTTATTTCTTTGATTTTATATTTGATCAAAAGACTGACCAACATATCGAACACGTAATCGGAAAGCAGTAACTTAAAATAAAACACTATAAAAAGTTTAGCCAAATAAAATAGTTTGTTCCATTATTCCAAAATGAAAAGTCATAATTGATAAATTCAAGTATGTTATATTATCTAAAAATAAAAAGACATAACTGATAAAATTTAATAAACTTTACTACAAGACTATTCTAACTGAGGCTAGACTTTTTATGTGCAAAACACCACATCACAAATACCTCTATAACTAGGGCCATCATCCATCCATGTTCTCGTCTCATGCATGATAAAAAGCAATAGAGACAATCTCACGTGAGTGATGAAGCCCATATATGTGTAGAAAATATCATAATATATAGACAAGATAGAGAAATTAAAATCAATACAACCATTTTTCTTTACTTTACCTTTTACACCATTACTTTCATTTATTTCCTTCTTTAAAATATAATTAATCATTCCATTGCAAGAACCTCAATTACATTGTTATGTTACAATGTCCATTCCTTTCTTCTCAATATGTTCAAGCCAAAATTCAATTTTTTACTTAGCACCATTTTATTCTTTTGACTATTCTTTGTCCTAAGTTGTTCAATTATCATAATCATTAAAGAATAATCCAAAGTGGTTGACAATTATATTCGGAGGAACACAAATATTATACAATTGTTCATAAGGAACCCACATAAACATGAAGGAACCCTTTATATTGTTCCTAAGAAAACCCAATTACCCCACAACTGCGGTCCAATTCATCGGGAACCAAATCATATTATTCATGGCTCGATTCAATCACATGCAATATCCTTTTTAGATCTTATTATCATGGGAATTTAGATTTTTCATTTCATATATCAATCAATTATTAATCAATAATACAATATCTATATCTATTCAAGTGATGAAAACACAGTTTGCTTCTGGAACTTGCCATAAATTGATTAACTAAATATACCTACGGCTAAAAATCTTTCATTGCCCATGACATAGGTGTTCATGGCCCGTGACAAGATCCTTCACGATCGTGACCGAATACTCGATATTTGTTCTAACGTCTCGCAGGTTGTGCCTAAATGCTCTTGATGTCTTCTTGACATATTCAAAACTCATGAAGTTGCTTTACGGGTGTTGCTGAACGTTGAGTTCCTTCGTTATACTTCAGGTCCCGTGACTTGTTCCATCATGACCGCAACCCAATGCTCAATCTCTACTTTATATCTTTATAGTTCGTGACATACTTTTTCATGGCCATGATCGTGGTTGCAGTTCCTTCGCCTTGACCTCATGGGCATGAGCTCTGGTTTTATGTGCATGATATCCAATTTCACTACCGTGACCGAAGACATGACATTCCCTTTCTACTACTTCACAACATGTGATAATACCATCAAGGGCATGATCCTCACTAGCGGGCGTGATGGTTCTTTTCACAGTGATGACTTCACGATCACGAAACCCAGCTTCACTTCCATGATCGAAGCCGCGATGTCTGAAGCGATGACTTCACGGTCATGAATCCAGTTTAGAACGAGCATGACCGTATATGCTAGATGCTGATTTTCATTCGCAGGGATTAAAACTCAAAATTCTGACAATAATAAATTCCTATCTAGGGCAAATCTAACCTGCAAAATTTGAAATGATAATTACATTTCATACGATTTCTTTATACCATCTTATACATATGATATATTCTATATTTGATCCTCTTAGTTATATACCTTGTTTTGTAGTCAACCCATCTTCTTCTTTCTTGCCCCATATTCTTCTCAGCTTCTTCTCTATGATAAACATTTTTTCTTGACTTTTCTTTTTTCATGATGATTTGACACCGTGAGGAGAGAGGAGAGAGACAGATTGTGAGAAAAGGAGAGAGGTGGAATCTTATTTATAGTTAAGAAAATCCTCTAGATTAGATTTTAGTGTGATTAAGACTATTTAGGAGTAACTTATATTGTGATTAAGAGTCCCTTATAAATTTATTTGGATATGACTAGAAATATTAAGTTGACCAAAAAATTGTGATGATAATAATTTGACTTGCACTCCTACGTATCCTTTTTCCTAATCTTAATCATATAATATATTTTTTTTCTTAACATTCTTTTAAGATCAGCGTACCATCAATTGTACAGTGAAGCCAAAAGTTGCAAGACTAGAGTGGAATAACCAGCTCCTGATGTCAAAGATTTTTTTTCGCTTAATATACCAATATATGATTTTTATGACCTAGTTAATTTTATTCAAACAAGGAATATTTATCTCAATTCAAAATTTAACAACATGGTGATATAAAAAATATTCTTCAGGTTCGAAATGGGATAAGAAGGGACCAAGTCTAACACTACCAACATTCGTTAATTTGTCCAGATTATTTAAATTTTCAGAAATTAATCACGAAAGATCGAAAACTCAATTTCATAATTAGTATGACAAAAGCATGCGTAATATAATTCATTGTTCCTAATAGTGCATGACATAGAAATCGAACTCCACAACAACATAAGTTGGGGACACGGTCTTGACGAGTTTACTCAAGGCATACCCTGTTGCTAATCGAAACAGCCCACTTCCCCCGACGATGGGGCGATCTGCGAGCCCCGACGTGTCGACCCTTCCGACCAACGCCAGCGTGCTGCCATTGTACTTCCCCTCGGTGAACACGAAATTTATTGTGGTGAGGACAGATTGATCGGCCATGGAAGTCCCCACGGATATGCCTTGGGCCCTTCCAACAAGCTTCGAGTCAGGATCAAGCCCTTCTCTGAGAGCATTGTCGATCACCAGGATGTTGCCGAAGTTGGAGGAGTTTTTGTGAAGGCCAGCGACGATTAAGGACGTCGCGTTGGGATCACCTTGGAATTTCTCATGGAAGTAGAAATGCAAATGGGTCGTCTTCTCTTGAGAGCCGCTGGTGGCAGTTGCAATGGTTATAGAGAGGGCGAGCAGGAGGAGAAAGGCAAAGAAGCTTGACGCCATGTTCAGAAGGATCAAGGATGCAATGGGTGTGAAGGATCTATCTGTATATGGTCTTAGGAAGAAGCAAAAGCAAGATGGCCGAATCAGATGAAGAAAATGATAATTTTATACTATGATGATTTTATGGGAGTAAGTTGACTATTTTGTAGTGCTACAGCTTTTTTATTGCTGCAGTCTTTTTATGTGCTGTCACTGGAGATAATTAATGGTTGGTCATTCTTTATTCCTTCCCACATCATCTTTGGAGTTGTTGATCTTTGTCAATGGCGATCATGATGGCGCCAATTTCATTTCATCATGATTGATTATTTATAATGCTCCGAGATCCAGCTTGAACAAATGGCCAAGTCATTATTCACACCAAAATATAATTATCATAAAATATCGTCTTTCGTGCCATATTGACACTCTATAATCAAAGAACTCATTAATACATAACTCTATACAGAGATGTGTAATGTTAACATCAAGAATAGTGTGCCACCATGGTTAATCATACTCCATCATATGCATGAATTGAAAATGCATAGGAAATTCATTATAATTAGTTTTATGTGATAATCATAGTTATTTAAAAGATTTAACATTGATCTCGACAATCAATACTCGGTATGTCCGTAGTACAATCAACTTTGTCTGAAGCACTAGTTTTTATTTATCGAAGTTGTCATTTAATGATAACATTACATTAATAAGTTTATTACTAATTCTATGTGTCATGGATATTAATAACCATAATAATATACTATATGAATCTTTTAGTCTGTCATAATCATTGTCTTTTATGTGTAACTAATTCTTTTTAATACATTATGATGGTCCTTATTATCATCATTCAATCTTATCAATAATCATGTTTTATCTTTATCAATATCAATAATGTCATGAGGTTCAATAAGTGCTTATATAACGCAAGCTCATGTAAAGTAAGCAATACATGAAGAACCAGTTGATGCAATATAAGTTGGCAGGGTCCTAAATCAATTGAAAGCAATATCATGTTCATAAAAGAATAATATAAGTGCTTTGAAAATTTAATAGTGCAATTCGGCCTCTCCTATCATTCATATAACTTTGCAAATCAATTTAACAAGCAATAATTTTCATCATGGAGACAGTAACGAAACCAATTAGTCAGAAAAGTCGCCAACACAATTTTGTAATCAAAACTAAATGACTAAGAAAAGTAACATAATACATCATCCAGCGTGAACGTGAGGAAGACGTCGGAGGGCATAGAGGTGGGTCGCCGCTATTGTCGGGGCCAAGCTCGATGGAGATGGCATAGATTGCATATGTCTTTCTGCGACCTCGTTAGGGCCAAGCCCAATAGGGATGACGAAGAACACAGAGGGGGCACATTTCCCCCTTTGGGCCCTCTGCCATCCCCATTATTAGCTGCAAGTTTGATGGGGATGAGGAGGACATAAAGGGGACTCATTTCTCCCCTATGCACCTTCATGTTTCCCATCATTGGGGCTGAACCCGATGGGGACGACAATGAGCACAAATGCCTTGTTACTCCCCTCATCTGCTCCCTCCATTAACCCCATCGTCGCGGCCAAGTTTGATGGGGATGATAAAGAACACAGAGGAGGACAATGCCCCTCACTAACATCAAACTTGGGAGGAAGACGTGATTTACTTACCTCCACACGATGACATCGATGACGAGGATGAAGATCAAAGTCTTGGGAGGAAGATGAGCTGCAATTTTATTTCCTTCTACATCTGTATTCATCTTTGCAAGCTCGGTTGGCTGGGATTTATGAGGGATGTTTGCTCTTCCTTCAAGCATCAAAATATGTTGTGAGGTAAAAGTTATTCTGAAAATATATATTTTTTTCAAATTTAAGGGTCAAACTTTTAGTCAGCCTTTTGATGTGTAATCATCTTTCACGCGTGACAATGCAACAAAAGTAGGAGTGCAATGCTGCAATCGAGAATCCAAATCCTACTGGCAAATTTTTTACACGAAAAAAGCAAATTGAGTAGTTGGCTTTATCGGTAAAGACAATTAACACATACAAAATGTGCATTATATGAGCTACATGTTTACTTGTGAAAACATAGACATAAGTCAAAGTCAATGATAAATGCCCTATCCTTTCTACATGTTTTATTGTGCCATTGATCTACAAGGGCTTTTTCTTTTTTTTCTAAGAAACTAATCTATTTCTTGGTTATGAAGAGTTAAAAGTATGCCGTCACATTACGCCTCAAGCACCCCATGTAAGTATCCTAAGGAGAAAAGGAGGGTTTGTACTATGGAGAATCATACTTTCTTCTTCTAAATCAAATGTTCCTTTGTTCTTTTATTCGATAGAGTCAAGAGTATTCTTTTATATAGCTCTAGGGATATATCTTTGTTTTTTTCACACCACTATAATTTAAGGAAAATGATGATTGTGACAAAGAAAAAGAGTAAAGAAATTGAAAAACCAAAGTATAAAAGAAAAAAAAAAAGAAGAATGGAATAGAGGGATAAAATATTTATCTTGTGTACATTCTCGGAATAATTTTCAATATTGGTTCCTTAGCCTCGACCCCATATTAATCCCCCAATTTTATTTTGTAACAAATTCATCCTTGAAATTATGTTTATAACAAAATGGTTCTCGTAACCGGTAATAGCAAGCTATTAGGTCATTTTTGCTGACGTGGTTGTCATATGGACATATAATAATATTTAATTTTTTAAATAAATATATATAACATTATATATATATTAAAATTTAAAAGAGAGAGAGAGGAGGAGGGTCTCTCTCTCCCGCAGCCCTCCCTTGGTTCCTCTCTTGCTGGAGAGGGGAATCTCTCTCTTTATCTATCTATCTCTCATCGATCTCTTTATCTCTAGCCAGAGAGGTGACAATGAAGGCATCAGAAATTGAAGAGGATCTCTAGGTCCTTGGAGCATCTTGGGCAATTAGCAAAAATGCGAAACTACCGGGGCATCAGGTCGTCGAAAACTCCACCTCCTTCGCCCCTACCGGCAGCACCCATCCATTTGCTCCGCTCCTAAAGGTGGATTGGAGGTCGCTGCAACGGTGTTCTGGTGGCGGGTCAAAGGAAGCGACGGCGCCGAGCAAAGGAGATGGTTGTGGCGGCTATAAGCCTTCGTCGGAGGAGGAATCCAAACATGGTGATGGAAAGCGAGAAAGATAAGATACAGTGATAGATAGAGTGATAGGTATCTAACTCATCACCAGCGCACCCCACGATGACCCGACACACCAACATTGTTGTGCTCCCTGCCCTACCACCCCCGCTCTTGTCGCTTCGACACTGCCTGCCAACGTCCGAATGCCTCCTTTGGTCAAACCTACCACGGCCTTTTTTCCACCCGCCGGAGGCATCCAACGACATGCTAGATTTCCTTCACAGATCTCGTCCCTCGCCCTGGCGCCACAGTGAAACCGCAACATCTCATTGCCATTGGCAATGCAGTGGGGACCATCCGATCGGGCGGCTCGAGACTGCTCGACCGCGTGATACTCCTCGAATTGTGGACACAGAAGAGCATCTCAATGGCACCAGGGAAGCCAGCAGAAGACAACATCGACGACCAGCTCGAGGTGAAGATATCTCCACCACCGGTTCGGTCAAGGTTGGAACTTGTGGGAGCACGTCGGTGATGCATGCATTTTATAACATATTTTAGGACCTGCATTAGGCATAATTTTGAGTCATTTTGACATAGCATGCATTTATTTTATTCTTTATTTGTCCATATTGTTTCGAGTCATGATTCTACTCTTGTTGGTGATTATTTTGTAAGAAATCAACTAAAGAGGCTAAGGGCTGGGATCGACGAACAAAAGAGCACATTTATGGAGATGAAATCAAATTTCAAGTATTCATCATAGGCCGTGATTGTCCATAACGGGCCGTGACGAAGCAGTAGTAGCTGAAACGAAAGTGTCACGAGCCATTACACATCATGACCTATGCAGCAGCCAATGCAAAATTCAACCAATATAGTCGTGACATGTTATCACGGGCCGTAAAGAAGGAGTTCATGACCGCAATGATGAAGTTACGACCCTTGCCAAAGCTCCCAACACTGAAATCCAAATTGTCATGGGCCATTACAAAATGTTACGGGCCATTACATTACAAGTCACGTGGCATAAGAGCATATCACGACCTATGCTGAAGCGATGACGAGCTACAACAGAAGTGTTACGTGCCGTGATGATCCATCACGGGTCGTAAGTAGAGAAAATCGCCTCGGGAGATACCGGCTTGTGCATGATTTACGGGCCATTACATTCCATCACAGGCTGTGAAGGTCAAAGATTAGATGAAGAATCAGTCAATTACGGGCCATTACATTTTGTAACGGGTCGTGAGATGATGTCGCAAGTTGATATATTCGCGGATTTGATAAGATTCGACGGCCGAGAAGACCTTTATTCGATCCAGATCTTTAGAGACTTGATTGAGAGACTCGTGAGGATTTAGAAGAGATTTTTAAGGGATTTAATCACAACCATTGATCGAGATCAGGAGATTACTGCAGATTCTTATGAAACCCTAGGGTATAAATAGGAGAGATACATTAGAGATATTCAGATTATTCTATACAGGATAGAGAGACAAAATTGAAGAGAAGAAGACAGAGAGATCTATTAGAAGCCTGGAACAAAATTCAAATCTTTTGGAGGCGAAGAAGAGCAAGAATTGAAGATCTTCTACAGAGATCTATAGTTTGATTTCTTATTTCCTTGGAAGAACTACTTGTTTTAGTTATCTTTGATAGAAACTTCTGAAACTATTTTAGATTGAATCTTAGTGATTTGTTTCTTTTAGAACATGATTATTGTTTTTAATGCTTTCTTTTCTCTGTGATGATCATGAGATTTAAATATTGACTATTTAGTGTAATTGGTTTCATTGGTCTGAGCATTAGGAGGGATTGATATTTGAATTCTAAGTCATAGCAATTCGTATCACAATCTGATTACTCGCGGGATATTCTGGATTGTGTGGCCTGTTGATTGGACTTACTTAAGAGGCCAACAATTTAATAACTGCAACGTTAAAGCATCTTAGATTAGGAATTGTTTGGGGTGAATTCGCTTGAACGTCCTCAACAAATCTGAATCTAGGATATGTGATTGCGTCTGTTTAGAGGATCATACTTCGGACAATTCTTAGTCCATCATTAGAAGCAATCCTGTTCAATCTGAATTAGTGGTGAGATAGAGTCCTGAATCTTCCAACTTAGTCTGGTTTGATCTTATTTGACCTCATCTTTGGGATTTTGTCCTTCCTCATCTTTTATCTTCTAAATTAAAACTGAAATTAATCTTTTCTCTACTACTTTTGAATTAGATAAGGCTAGGTTACATTAGTCATCGTGGGTTCGACATCCTTACTCTTTTCACTTTATTACTTAAACGACTAGGTCACTTGCTAGTGTATTTAGATCCACATCAAGTTTTTGGCGCCGTTGCCGGAGATTTGATATAGGTCATCAAAGTTGCATCAGTCGGCGTGAAGACGAGACCAAGTGACGGGGAGACGGAGGGGTTTGTCAGCCTCGGCCTCCGCCTCGGCTTCAGTTTGTGTTTCTTGTGATGGCATGGAGGAGGAGCGTGGGCAGTCAAGGGGAGGAGGGCTTCTTAGGGGAAGAAGGGTTCTTTGGGAAGAGGAGGACGTTGCGCAGAGCGTGAGAGGAGTTGTCGCAGGAGGCCAAGGGGAGGAGGCTTCTTAGACGACAAGAGAGGAACAAGGGGAGGGCTGCGGGAGAGAGAGAGGGGCCCTCCTCTCTCTTTTTCTTTAAAAGTTTTATATATATGTATATTATGTTATATATATTTACTTTAAAAAATAAATATTATTATAGGTCCACGTGGCAACCATGTCAGCAAAAATGTCTTGATAATTTGCTATTACCGGTTAAGGGGGGACCATTTTGTTATAAAACATAACTTCGAGGACGAATTTGTTACAAAATATAATTGGGAGACAAATAAGGGATCGAGACAAAGTTAAGGGACCAATAATGAAAATTACTCTACATTCTTCTTTAAGGGCAAATTCCTTTTGAGTTTTTTAGTTGGTGAAACATTCCTATGTCTAAAAGGCGGATGATATAATTAAGTTTGTGATCTTGAAATCACTCAAAGCTTCAACTTCAATGGCCATTGAGCGATCTAGATATGATAAAATTTGGTAACTTATGTTTGTGGTGTGTTCAAAACATGTTTTCTCTCTTGAAAGACTTGCTTGTTTCTCATTATATGGTTGAGCTAAAATTATGTTCATCAATCTTAAATTTTTAGCTTTTGCTTGAGGACAAGAAAAGGTTAATGTTTGGGGGGGTGTTGACAAGGAAAAATTGCATTTTTAATAACTAACTTTTAAATATGTATTTGAGCATAATTTTATATCTTTTCGACACAACTGATGCAAGATATCTGATAGCAAAAACGCTAGCAAATGCACTAGTCGGACAAGTAATAAAGGGATGAGTAAGATATCGTTCCCACTAGGACTCATGAGTTTTATATTCTAAAATCTTATCTAAAAATCTGAGTAAAAGATTTTCAGTTGTTTTAAAAAAAAAGAAATGAAATGAGAGAAAAGATAAATAGATGATAATCAATAATTTGAGTGGCATTAGGACTTATTTCTCCATGTTATCTCTTGGAATAAAGAATTAATTTAACTCTGTAATTTTGTGACGGAAGAAATGTGTTAATTGTATAAGATTCGAAACCAGATATCTTAACTACCTTAATTTAAATTAACTCAAAAATGTTTGAACCAAATCAATCCCTAATTAGATAAGATAAAGATGCATTTAAATAACAAATCCTAAATTATCAAAACTTCAAACCAAGTGATTTGATAACCCATAATTCACAAATTTTGAACCACACAAATGTGGAAGACTTGCACCAAAAATCAATGGAAAATGGCCTAAAGATGAACAAAACACGACCCAGGTCCATTAAGAACACGGCCCACCCACGTTAGAAGAGGAGCACACACGTATTGGAAAAATGATAGTAGAAAATGGCTCGTGTCGGATAATGACGTGACATGTTTTGCTTCAGCCGAAAAGAATATTCAATTTAAAAATTTGAAATCCAATTAAATTTGCAGAGAAATTTCATCAACAATATTTCTCGATTAAATCCAACGAAAAACTCAATAAACATGAATAATCCAAAATCACAATACAAGTTCACATATTGATATTAGAAAAATAATCAATAAAACAATGGGGTTCAATCAATCTTTCTCTTAAACACAGAAGTAATTCTATCCTAGAAAATAAGAACAAAGAGACTACAAACAGATCTTGGCATAACTTTGTTGTCTCTGATCTTCAGAATGAATCAATCATAGGCTTCTCCTCCAAAGGTGGCTTGACAACACTTTAAAAAATTTCTGAAAATATGGGGAGATCTCTCTCCAAAGTCCTTTTGAATGTCTATTTATAGAGTAGAATCAAGCTCTAATAGGTCTCCAAGTCTTCCACAAAGTTGAGATGTTTTCAAGTTCTTTCCAAGTCAAAATAAGAAGAAATTAAGATGTCTTCAATTAAATTCCTAACTCTCTTTTAGACTCAAATTTAGAGCATTAAAACTCTTCAAAATATTCTTCAATATGATTTAGATCTTCAAAGAGTTAAGGTAATATAGGAGTCCATTTCCAAGTCATATAGGAAGACAAATGATAAAATCTTCTAAATTCTCTTCGAATTCGTAGATCTCTCTTGACTGAATTTTTTTGCTTCAACATTCTCTCAAATTCCTTAGGAATATGTCTCTAATAGTTTCCAAGAAGTTGTATAATGATTAGAAGTCTTTTCCATGAAGTTTTGGCTCCTTTTCTTTGTCAAATTCTTCAAAAGAATCATTCTTAGTTGGAATAGTAAAAGTTAAAAGTCCTTTTTCAATTGAATTTCCTCAAAATGAACCAATTCCTATTTGAAGTTTGAAATGTTAGCAATCCTTTTTATTGAGAATCTTTAAAATAATAAACTCCTAGTTGAAGTAGTAATTAGCTTATGTTGGTTTCTCCTTTGCCTCAAAAAATATATAATATGCAAAATAAACATCAAACTATGGTAGAACAATTATTCTAAGAAATATAAAGAAATAAACCAAAAAATTAAAGCATATCATGATCAAAATTATGAAAAATGATCTAAATGACATGCATAAAATATGTATATTTTTGCTCACATCAAATTTCCCCAAGTTCAAACCTTTGCTTGTTCTACCAACCAATACTTTTTTTCTACTGTTCTTTTAATGACCATCGCCAGAGTATCTATCCTCAGATCAATTAATCATAGCCTTATAAAAAGTTCTGAAACTCAGACATATTTAAACACTTCTAATCCAACTTCATAAAAGATAAAATATATTCAATATATAACATCATTAATATTGAAAACACAAGTAACAATCTAGCTTAAGCCATTTTTATATTTATATTCAAAATTTTGGCAGTCACTTTTTTCATATGAGTTCTAGTTTTCAAATAGGGTTTCACAGGGAAGTTCGTGTAGCGAACTTTCGACTGCTGACTCCCAGATCAAGTGGCCTTAGGGCAGCAGTGTACCTTTCGAACTTACTTGCCCGAACAATTCTTGATTTTGAAGTGAAGATGTCGAACGAAGTTGTGATTTGAATACTCAAGTGCTTCTTTATACTGCACACGGTGGTCCATGTAGCGGGTTTTTAATCGGCGGATCCCAAACCAGTTAGTCTTAGGTCACTAGGCATGAACCCCTACGGATCTAATTGCTCGAACACACCAAGGTTTCAAATAACAACTTTGTACCTCCTTAACAACTTTATTAAATTGTTTTTTTATTTTCCAAAATTTTGTTACTTTTATTTTCATTCTTTTTTTCAAATATACATAAGCTCAACAATTACTTAAATGCGTTCAATAAAAACACAACTATAATCATGACTAAATAAATATAAAAGCAAGCTGAAAAAAATATAGTACTAAGTTCATTGTTCTACTTGACAACTTTCTACATTTTCAATATCCAATACTAAGGCGATAATAAATAAAAATAATAATTGGATTTCATAGGTTGATAAAAAATACCAGGCGCGCCCTCGTGCGATGGAGCTTCACTTTATTCAGGCCCGGACATGCCAAAAGCATAGTTGCCAAGTCTTTTGGTGTGAGGCCTTCGCAATGTACAATTGTCATGTTATGTAGTCAGCTAATGCTTCCAAGGATAAAATCCCTCGATCCATTACTCGACTTTATGACAAGTTTATCTATAAAGGAAAAAAAACTATTAAGCTAATTTACTTACATATTAACTAGAGAATACTATGGAATATATGAACAATTACCTAATGCAAGCTCTAGGAGAGGCGAGCAAGTGGAAGAATTCTAGTAGCATTTATACGATTGTATTTCTTGATATCGAGTCTAGCAAGTTGCCGGCATCCTACAGCTTTAGATGCAAGACTTGTGCATGAAACCTGAGGACATGCTCGTATCTCCAGTGTGTTTAAATGTGTACATTTTGATAATGATTTTAATGCATGCATAATAAGTTATTCTTGTACAATATGATCATCTGCAATATAGGGCAACCATAAGCTATTGCTGTAGTTCCCTTGTCTGTGATGCCAGTAGACCTAAGAATCAATGCATGTAAAAGTTTAATATAGGGTAACTAACTCAGTGAATGGATAATATAGGCCCTTAGAAAATTAATGTATACAAGATAATTCTCACTTGATTTCTGGCGTATGAAATTGTGAGGAAGAGTTCAATATTCTAATGATTAACCCAAACATGTAAGTAGTTTGAGAACAAGAATTAGTGAAGAACACCAGCACCAGAAGTAAAAGAATATTCAAATTCATTTTTACTAAAATATAGGTAGGTTTACAATTCCATGTACTTCATTCATGGAACAAAGTAATAATGCTATAGAGTATATTTTTGGGTTCTCTCAATGTGGGGTTGACTGCACTAAAAAACTGTGTCATTGTACTTGTTGCTATGTATTTAGTGGAGTCATATTCGAATACTGGAGCAGCGCTGCCGCACCGCTGGGCAGCGCCCGTGCATGGGGCTGCCTCCGTGTGGGCGCCACACGTGCTGGGCAGTAATTTTAGAAATTGGGGACTCCGACGGATTTGTCAGATAGAAAAGTTTACATTGCAGCAGCCTACTGCTGCTTCACGTAGCACTTATTTTAATTTTTAATTTAAAGATGCAATTCCTGTATCATTATGTATTAGTGTCAAGGAATGAATGGACAATATCATCACTGTTGAATTTCTTATGAACCATGTCAATCACTAATTGTTATGATGCCATATGTTATATGCAAATCTTGAGATTTGCCATGATATAGCAACAACTGACATAATAGATGAATCATGTTAGGCTTCCTTAAAATGTTAGCGATAACTTTTTTTTAACAAAGTATTAGGTAGTCATTAGGTTTCTCTTCTCAGTTGTTTTCTTGAACTAAGTATACTATTATTTCCAAAATTAAATATGAATTCTGATTTCAATTTTTTTATTTTCAGTATTAGGTAGTCATTAGGTTTCTCCACTAACTATTATGATGTCATATGGTATATGCATGTGAGATTTGCCATGACATAGCGGCATTTCACGTAATAGGTGAATTATGGTTCTTTTTAATACTGTTAGCAGTAACTCTTCTCTTGAAAAAAGTATTAGCTAGGCACTAGGTTTCTTTTTTCAGTTGTTTTATTGAACAAAGTATAATATTGTTTCCAAAATTAAATTTAAAATTTGATTTCAAATTTTCAGAATTCAGATTTCTTTAATTCCAGAATTTAGAATCAAAACTTCGATTATAGAATAACTTTTAGTTGGATTAGAAATTCAAGCAGTAATTGTAAAATTAGGGAGCGTTGCTTCTGTTGCTAGTCCTATCGTCTCTCAGACTCTTGATAATGATATAACTGTTGTATTTGATGAGTGCATACATACTCGTGTGAATTAGTGCATACAGACTTGTGTGATGCCCATGTTATAGAACTACTTTCAGCGTATTTGTAATAAGGTTGATGCATCATCTAGACGACTGTCATGAAGAGGATGAGTAGGATGATTATGTATCTTATGCGTGATAATTTTGATTATTGTGTTTTATGTGACTATTATTAAGTAGGATGATTGTGTGTTATGAGTAGGATGATTATGCATTGATACATTATATATTATCTAACTGTGATGATTACATTGTGTTATGTGATTGTTATTTTGTATTATTTATTTAGATGTGTGTTACGTGATGGAATTGTATTAAAATGTATTAATATTTTTCAATTATTTCTTTTAAAAAAACTAAAATTAACAAGCAAATGCTGGGATTTAGCAAGCAATTTTCGGGCAAAATTCTAAAGATTTGCGAGGAATTTGGCAACTAGTTTTCGAGCAAAGTAGCGGGCATTTACGGGCCATTTAGCGAGCAATTAGTGAGCAAATACCAAGCAAATGTCGGGCAAATGACGAGCAAATGGATGGCAATTTTTTTTAAAAAAAAACTTTTTTCAACGGCCAAATTGCGAGTAAATTATGAGTAGTCAACAAACATTTAACGAGCAAGTTGCGAGCAAATTATTTGCTCGTAACTATGAGTAATATTCAACGAGCATATTTGTCATCGGAAATTTCTCACTAATTGCTCGAAAAACCTTTTAGCGAGCAAACGACGAGCAAATACCAATTAAAAATTTGTTCGCTAAATGCGTCCTTTCTTGTAGTGGCTGGCAAAAATCTATAAGAAGCTGCTTCATCCTCACCAACTTTTGTACCAGGACTTGATGCATGCTAAAAGTTCAAAAAATATCGCTAGCAAAAGCACTAATCGTATCAAGTAATAGAGATGTGAATTGAGTATTGCTCCCATGATGATATATATTAATTATCTATCTAATCTCACAAACTAATAGGAGATGTCATGGATTCTGGATAAAAAAAGGTCATTTTAGAAAACATAAAGAATAAAAGATAAATATTGCGATTACAATAAGTACTGGAATAGGATGAGATAAGATAAGATAGGGATAAATTATATTCTACATAAAACTAATCAAACTTAAAATTTAAACAATTCCTATGTGGATTAAGATTTGTCCAAAATATGAATTTGCTCTCATGGATGAATCAACTATCTCAACTTTACATAAACTTGACCGTTCCTTTGTAGGATGACAATTTTATCTACTTGGATTGAGATGCAGTCAATTGTACATCTTAAATTATCGATCGTTGCTTTTTAGGATGACAACTAATAGACCAAACACTTAAGTATTCCTCCTCAGGATGCTACTTGGATATGATGTGCAATGGTCAAACTCAAAATAATAGATCAATTTCAAAGATCAAACAGAAGCAAAAAATCAACTACTCTTATCCAGGATGCTAGTTAGATCCATATCTCAATAATCAATGAAAAAGTATTGAACACAATGTTCATGCTTATAGAAAATTTGAAGAAAATTAAATTAATTAAATCAAGGGTTCAACAAGTTTTCCCTTACAATAAAATTATTCATAAACATAAAACCAAAAAATAAAATACAAGTTAATCCTTTATAAGTAACGAAAGGAATAGAAATAAAATCATATATGGACTAAGACACTTCGAGAATGCTCTCCATTAGAATATCTGAAGAATTTCTCTCCTTCTATAGGCGTTAGACTCTCTCTAGGCTTCAAGCATACCTCTCAATGACTCCTTGAGGTTCTATTTATAGTGTTTTTCAAATATCCCATATCATATGAAGATTCCTAACTCTGTTGGAGTTTGTTTGGACCAAATTTCATCAAAATTTTGTTTAGTCTTCAAGTCCAAATCAACAAAAGATGAGACTTGACAAATTTAAATCTAACTCCATCTTCTTTCGTATCTGCATTTCACGGCTTGTGACAAGAGAATCACAATCGTGATCGAATCATTGACGAGTTATAACAAAATCCTCATGGTCCGTGATAGGAATGTCACGGTCATAACCATATATTCCATCTATCGTTGCATCATTCACTTAATACCATGAAACATCTCTCATGGCTCATGAATTCAAGCATGTTCTCTAGCATAGATGCGCTCATGAGCATGCAACTAACTTCACATGCTGTGATATCAAATGAAGTTGCAGCATGGTCGTTATTCTAGCATAGGACCTCTTCTCATTGATGATGTTATGGTCTTGAATCTCCAGTATAGACGTGCTCATAGGCATGACACCAACTTCACAGGTCAGGATCTCAAATGAAATTCCAGTATGGCTGTGATTCCAGTGCACGACCTATTCTCGTCGATGATGTTACGACTGTGAAAGTGGATTTAATGGCCCGCAGGTCGGGATATCAAATGAAATTCCAGCATGGCCGTGATTCCAGCGCACGGCCTTTTCTCTTTCTCATTGATGATGTTACGATATTTTTTAATTATAAATTCGATAATATTTTTTAGTCAAGATTTAGGATCCATCGATGTTCAGGACTACCTAATAATCCGATATCTGGATGGACGCGACGAAGATAAATGCTGATCAAGATGATGCCTCTAGAATTTAAACTCAGACTACTAGTTGCTTCTTCTCATACGATATATGACATGTTTGACTTAGCTTATAAGTAGGTTAAAACTACTTATAAGTACTTTCAAAAATCTCCATGTTTGGTAAATAAAAAAATATACTTATAAGTTCTTTCGTAACTATTTATAAGTTGAAAAAAAATAAGAAGGTCCTTCCTGCTTATTTTTAAAGTTGTTGGCTTATTAGATTTAACCAATTATATTACTCTTTTATCCTTATTTTTTAATATTATTATCATATAACTTTAAGGGTATCTTAGTAAATATTTACTTTAACAAACTTTACATCTACTTATTGATATTATCAACATTTTTATCAAAACATGTAACTACTTAAATTTTAAAATAAGTATTAGCACTTAAAATGTTTATCAGCATTAGTGCTTATCAGGTATTTCTTATCAGCTAAGCCAAACAGACTCATAGTCTTACTAATCGACTCCGCCAACCATATTCGATAATATTTAGTTTTAAAAAATAGTTATTTTGCTTGTTAATAATGAAACATATAAATATTCTTTTTGTTATTTCATTGATAATAGTTAATCATTTAAAAAATAACAATAATATATTAAATAGCTATCTAAATAAATAATATTTATTGTGGGAGATGACCATGAGATGGAGAAATTTCTCTTTCTCGCCGCCCTGAGCAGTGGAGATCACAAGAGTTGTCGCAAGAATACCAGAATAAGAGTTGTGGGGGTAGTATAAGTTGTAACAACATGAATCAAGTTAGCCGCAAGAGAAAACAAATTAGTGAGATCAGCTTGGTAATATCAGAGATGAATTTCAAGGCTGACTGATGACAGAGAATTTTCTCTATATTTTCATATGCAAAGACTACACTTTCTTCATGAAATCTACATCAATTTATACATATCGTCACACATTATTTTTATAGCCTTTGCATCATTTGAAATTCCCTGGGCATAAGTGCATATTTTCACTCCAAAGACTCTTTTAGGTGAAGTTCTGAATGATTAATATCTGATTTCTCCTGTAGGAACTTAGCCGAGGCCAAATGACACTTGTTGAAAAACTGGACCTGAGGGTACCTGTGCAAACATTCAAGCCCTGAAGCCACTACCTGCCAAATTTCGCTAGAGGACAAACTGAAATAAACTCCTACAGATTCCTCTGTCGACTTTGCAGTACAGATGTAGAAGATTCCTTGGCAGCTTCCAAGAAATATTGGTAGGGATATCCAAGGGATAAGTGACATCGACTGATTGGAGAAAAGGGAAAGGACAAAAGGCGAGAAGAAAGAGGGAGAAAGGGGTTCCGCGTCTGAGAGGAGATGAGAGCCGCCCCCATTGCTATGAAGAGAAGAAGAACCAGAAGAGAAGACGGATGTTTCATGCTGGGATTTTGAGCAGTATCATTGGTTTTGTTTTGTAATTTCCTACTTTTGCTAATTTCTAATGAGGAACTCTTGTTTTGATATGTTTATGGTGTGTGCAATGGTTGTTAGAGGCTAAACATTTAGACCCAGACATGGAATGATTTGAGAACATCTATTTGCTATTTGAACTAATCTTTTAATGCATTAATTTTTCCATTTGACTTTCCAATCTTCTCCTGCAAAATGTGTTTTCTATATATGCTGATTTTGATGTAATGAGTTACTTGTTATCTTATTCGATGTGGAAGGTTGAGACCGAGAGGGAGAACCTTTCCATTGAGAAGAAATAATGTGTAGTTCATACTTATGCTATGTTTTAGTTGAATTGTTATTCACACCTATGTTGCAACCCTGTCCCGAGAGTGAAGGATATGTTGCAAGGGCTCTACAAGGACCCGAAAGGTGAGTAGGGTTTATGAGGTGTGAATTTCATTTCAGATCCATGGGGTTGAGACCGAGAGGGAGAACCCCTTTGTCTAAGGGATTCGTGTGAGGCCGAGAGGTTCCAACGGATACCTAGAGTTGATTTGGGAGGGGTTATACATTGCATCGAGAGATTGAGTGTGAGAAGGCCCTAGGGATTTGAAGTGCATGCCTTGACTAAGAGAGTGGTTGGGTTTGTTATCTTGAAATCTCAAGTCATCATTATTTGAGCTTCATATGTTCAATAGCAATAGAGTTTGAAAATGATTCCCATGTCCCGACCATTTTCCATATTTGAGTGATTCGTCTTCCTTTGTATCAGTTCTTATTTTTCTCACTTTGAATCTTAAAACACCAAAAATATTTTCTTTTAATTTCTCTTTTTAGATTATAGTTCTATTTCATCTAAATTTCAGCACAAACTATTGTTCTTCTTGATTTCAGTTCATAGTAGAATAGAGTGATTGCATTGTGAAATTCTAATTTCCAAGTGGATTCGATCCTAAAATACTACAAGGAAAACCGTATACTTGGGGTAGGAGTTGTGTGTTTAGGTTAATTTTAAGACTTGTTGATAATTTGTTTCTGTCCGGCTGCCCCAAGGTCCAGAACTGTTAACCCTTGACGTTTTGAAACCTAGTGTCAACTTTTTATAACGACACACTTTCACCTCATCAAGTTTTTGGCGTCGTGTCGAGGAAAGTTTGATTCACATTCAATTCTTTATTTGGTACCGAGCTGAATCATTCACTGTGATTGTTTATATTAGAGTATCAATGTTTATAATTCACTTCTCTTCTTTCATTTTGATTGCTTTTGTTTCTTTGTGTAATTAGTTCTTTCACATTTTTGCTTAGCTTCAGTCTTCCTCATTATTAATAGATAATGCACTTACATTTAACTGTGTATGCCAAGCTTGATCCTGAAGTGGAGAGAAATTTCAGGATAAGAAGGAGAGCACAAAGAGAACTAAGACGATGAGCTCAAGTTGCTAGACAACAGATTGAAATGGCTAATCCTGATGCAAATCGACCTCTACAAGAGTTCTGTACCCTCACAACCATCAGGATTAAACTTAGGGATATCTAGGCGAATAGTCAATGCAAATAATTTTCAACTGAATCCAACATTAATTGCAGTACTAGGACATAATCAGTTTGGGGGATTGCCTACAAAAGATCCTAACCAGCACTTGATCACATTCCTAGAGATATGTGATACATTCAAATGTAATGATGTATCAAGGGATTTGCAATCAGACTCAGGTTGTTCTCCTTTTCTCTTAGGGACCGAACCATAAATTGGCTGAGGTCAATTGAGGATGAAACAATTAGGACTTAGGATGAGTTAGTAGCTACTTTTCTATCGAGATTCTTCCCTCTTGGAAAGATAGTGGCAATGAGGAAACATAGTACATCCTTTCTACAGTGGGAGCATGAAACAATCTATGAGGATTGGTGGAGATTCAAAGACATGTTGAGGAGTTGCCCCCATCATGGATTTAGAACTGGATGGTGGTTCAAACTTATGGATTTAGAACTGGATGGTGGTTCAAACTTTCTATAGTGGACTAGCTCCTGCTAGCAAGAGTTCTCTAGACTCAACAGCTGGGGGCAGGTTCATGGCTAAGAATATAGATGATGGTTATAGACTAATCGATGAGGTCACCATGAATCAACACAATTGGATGCAAGATAGGGTCAATAGACAGAAACTCCAAGCTAGCACTAGTGCTAAAGTTGAAAGTTGGGATCAATTTTTTGCTAAACTTGAAGGAATTGTCCAAAGAGTCATTGCTAAGAATAATCGGAATCAAAACAACAACACACCAAATTGGGAGTATTTGTTGCTGAAGCTACCCCTAGCTACAATGCATCTACCCCCACCTGCTGTGACAGATGTGGATCACCGTATCATATGACAAGTACCTGCAACATGCAAGAGGTTCCTGGGGAGAAGATGAATGCCCTGATACCTTATGGTCATAATCAACAATTGGCAAATAGAAATCCACAATCTTATAATCAGCCATACCAACAAGCTTCTCCCTAGACTAAGGCACATCAAACTTATCTTACAAGAATCAACATTACCAAATGCCCCAGGGATAGACTCAAACCTTTAAAAAAATTGTGCAGTTACCCCCACCTCATGCCAATCCACAAAGGTACCTATCATTGCCACATTCTCAACAACAATAGACAATCTCAGCTCCTGAGAAATCTCACTTGGAAATCATACTGGAACAACTAATGGAAAATCAGGAGCAACATAGTGAGGCTATGAAACAACAACAATAGGCTATGAAACAACATCAAGAGGCTATGAAGCAAATGTCACTAAAGATGAAAGGATTGAATGTTCACAACAAAATCCTGGAAAATCAAAGTGCTCAAAAAGCCAGCCTGATCTCTAGATCACCTGGGATGTTTCCTGTACAACCAGAAGCAAACCCCAAAGAGCACTGTCAAGTTGTAACCCTTCGAAGTGGAAAATAGTTGGAGCCACCACCTAAAGCCATTGACACCAATCCAGAAGACTTTGAAATAGTTTGTTCACCTGAAGGAAACCCAGAAGTTCCACTTGAGACACCTGAACAATAGCAGGTCGACTGAAACACCTGTTGAAAAGTGCAAGGAAAATAAACCCATAGATCCAAACACTTAACCTTTCCCTAAAAACCTAATGAAGATTCAAAATGATCAGTTGTTTACAAGATTTCTGGACATCCTTAGGAAATTGCACTTGAATCTGTCCTTTGTCGAAGCACTACAACAAATGCCTACTTACTCCAAGTTCTTAAAAGATATTTTATCGAAAAAGAGAAGGATATATGTGCATGAGACAGTGGCCCTGATAGAAGAAGCTAGTGCAATCATTCAAAGTAAATTCACTCCTAAACTTAAGGATCCTGGTAGTTTTTCAGTACCATGTGATATAGGGAACTTACATATCAGCAGAGCCTAGGGCAAGTGTCATTCTGATACCCTTATCTCCGTGCCAGGAATTGAATGCGGGGGATTTGAAACCTACCAATATGACCTTGCAGTTAGCTGAGAGATCAGTAAAATACCCCCTGCGCATACTCGATGATATACTAGTCACAATAGGAAAGTTTTATATAGCATCCGACTTTTTAGTGCTTGAAATGGAAGAGGATCTGAACACCCCACTGATTCTAGACAAGCCCTTCTTAGCAACAACATGGGCCATGATAGATGTGAGAAATGAAAAGTTGTCCTTCCATCTAGGAGATGACAAAATTGAATTCAATTTGGCCCAAGCTATGAAAGCCCCATCAAGACAAGAAAGTGTCGATGAAGCAGAAGAAATTTTAGAGGAAGCGATATAGGAGGTTTCTGCAATCATACAGATGGGATATTTGAACGGGGAAATCCTTGCTGAGCTGGGAGGAGTAAACAAAGACATTGTCATGAATCAGCTAGGTGGGAGCACCCGTCTGCAGCCAAGGGTTAAAGATATTGAGGAAGTTATCTTTGAAGCAACTTATCTTATCTCAAAATTAGTTGTACTCCCCACAGATGACTCCCAAGTTGTACCTCAGGTAGAGATGAAGCCACTTCCCTCTACCCTCAGGTATGAATTCCTTGGCTCCAATTTCACATATCCAGTAATTGTAAACTCATCTTTAGACCTTGTCCAAACTGACCAGTTGTTGAAGCTTCTTAGGAAGTATAAGAAGACTAAAGGGTATACCATGAGTGACATTAAGGGGTTGAGTCCATCCCTGTGCATGCACAAAATACCTTTGGAAGACAATGTCAAACCCTCTATAGAATGTCAAAGAAAATTAAACCCCAATTTACAAGAAGTGGTAAAGAAGGAAATCTTGAAACTCTTGGACTCAGGGATAATTTATTCTATTTCAGACAGCCCTTGGGTCAGTCCCATTCAGGTTGTACCTAAGAAAGGAGGTTTGACAATAGTGGAGAACAGAAAAGGAGAAAATATCTCAACCCTAGTGACTAGTGGGTGAAGGATGTGTGTCAATTTTAGAAAATTGAATAAAGTAACAAAAAAGACCACTTTCCCTTATCTTTCATTGACCAAATTCTTGAGAGATTGGACAAGCACAAATACTTTTGTTACTTGGATGGATTTTTCTGTTTTCTTCAAATACCTATTCACCTGGTTGACCAAGAGAAAACTACCTTGACCTGCTCCTAAGGAACTTTTGCCTATAAGGTGATGCCCTTTGGGTTGTGCAATGCCCCTGCAACTTTTCAGAGATAACATTGATTTTCTTCGGACTTCATTGAAACCAATATGGAGATATTCATGGACAATTTTTTAATCTATGGATCATCCTATTATTGTAGTCTAACGAATTTGGACAAGTATTGTGCAGATGCCAAAACGTCAATCTTATCTTTAATTGGGAGAATTATCATTTCATGGTGCAACAAGGAGTGGTCATGGGCCATGTTATTTCTGATAAAGGTATTGAGGTGGACCCAGCTAAAATCGACATCATCTCACAGCTGCCCTCACCCACAAATGTGAAAGGAATAAGAAGTTTCTTGGTGCACGTTGAATTCTATAGAAGATTCATCAAGGATTTTTCGAAGATAGCTAAACCATTCACAAAGCTGCTGCAAAGAGATAAGGAATTCAGATATGATGACTCCTGCCTCCAGGCCTTCAACAAGATCAAAGCAGCCCTAACCATAGCACTCATCATGCAACCACCCGATTGGTCCACCACTTTTGAGATTATTAGTGATGTTAGTGATAATGCAATAAGGGTTGTGTTATGACAAAAGAAAGAGAAGTTGCATCATGTCATAAGCTATGTGAGCAGGACACTAGACAAGACACACTAGAATTATAGAACCACTGAAAAAGAATTACTAGCTGTTGTCTTTGCAATGAAAAAATTCATACAATACTTGATTGGGTCCAAGGTGATTGTGCACACTGACTTTTCAACAATTAGACGTGTTTCAAGGAAACCAAGCCAAGGTTGACTAGATGGATTCTTGATAAGTGTGATAAATGTACAAGTATGATTAGCATAATTCAAATATTCCATAACATTATCATGCAATTCAAGTCCTACTTTAAATCAATTCCTCCAAAGAAATGCAAACTACACTAAGTCGGTTGACCTTGTAGATTTTGAAGACTGGACTCTTTTAAGGGTGCAACCGACTTCACATTCAACAGTAGCCATTCATCTCCAACTTGTAGCCATTCATCTCCAAACCGTAGCCAACAAGGGTACAACCGTAGTCACGCACTGCCAATTCATTACGGCACCGTAGCCAAAACTTGAACCGTAGTCGTCAAGTGCCTAGAAATCAAACGAAGAATGCACTACGATCTCTAGCTTCATGGGCCGTTACAGAGTATCACGGGCCGTTACAAGGCATCTCACGACCGTAGCGCCTCTTGCAGACCGTAGCGCTTTCTCCATCATGGCCGTAGCAAGCCTCATCACGGTCGTAGCAAGCCTCATCACGACCGTGACACAGTAGTATAAAAAGGGGTTTTTAGGGTTTGATTGGGGTTCGCTGAGGCAGCCGTGTTTTACAGTTTAGGCCCCTTTGGGGGCCGATTTTGGGGCTCCATCATGACACTTTAGAGGCTTCATTCTAGGGTTTTCATTCTTGTAATAAAGTATGTTAATTTGTAGTGTTCTAAACTTGTGTAATATTAATGTATGAACTTTGGATTTGTAGTTTAATGATGTTTTCTTCTCTTGTTTCTCTCCCTCTCTTCTCTCTTGTCATGCATAGCTAAATCCCTCTTGTTTTAGGGTTAGATGATGTTTAGAATTTAAGTGCCTTGGAATGGTGATTATGCATGCTTGTGAAGCTTTTGTTCAGTGAAGATCTTGTCAAATTCTGATGAAATTAGTTACTTCATTCGAATTACCTTAGGTTGTTAAGTGATGAAAGCCATCTTAATTAACTAGTAAATTTC
>LTAE01004615.1:0-25578 GCA_001647135.1 Pontederia paniculata | reverse complement strand
CTCTCTCTCTCTCTCTCTCTCTCTCTCTCTCTCTCTCTCTGAAGTGCTGATAGTGTACAATGGAAGTAGTGTTGCAGAGGAGAAGGTTGAGATTTGCTATAGTAGTGTTGCTTGTGTATGGGGCAGGGAACTGCTTAGCACTGACCAGAGACAGTTTCCCTAAGGGCTTTGTCTTTGGAACAGCTTCTTCAGCTTACCAGGTGATTGCTTAGATTTAATTCTTTTCTTCCATCCTTGTTCTTCTATCACGCTTGTTAAGTGTAAAGGCGTCGAGGACTTAATAACATGTACTGTAACCATGCATGGTTAATTTTTTTCTCTCTTTTTTTTTCTCCATAATTTTCAGTTCTAAGATGTATAGTTGATTCCTTTCTTCCTTCCCCATCATATATATGTGAATTGAATTGGTAGGACTCCGTTCAATGCAATATAAATTTTCTTTTTATATGAAGAGAAATAAAATTCTTGATTTTTTTAATTACCAAATAATATGTATTTTATTTCATTTCACAATTAACCGAATTATCAATTAAAGGCTGTAAAGGAGTTGTTTTTTTTCTGGGTATTTCTTCTTTTATATGTCCTCCGAGGTATTTCTTCTTTTATTGGTTGTTGAGACACGGACAGGTTGGGATGAGGACCAACAGTCACGGGTCGCGATTGCGAATTTGAAGGAAAAAGCGCTGACCCGTTAGATTTCCTGTGTATACTGAATCAACAAGTTATTAGTTGTTTTAAACAAATTAATCTCAAAATTCGAACCATTCTAAATTATCAAGATTATTATAGAAATAACTAGAGGTAAAAAAATGGCCTTAACTACTTTTCATTATATCCATTATTGATAGGCAAAAGAAACTATTGTACATATGTAATCTTATTTTACTCTTATACTGCTTTTTTTAATTCTGAACTTTTTTGAAGTAATTAATAGATCATTTAAATTAATATTATATAAGAGCAAAGTCACGAAATCTCGAGCTGATGTTCAAATTAGTTTTTGTTTCTTTAGTGATCTATAATTCTAAGTGTAAAAAATATTAAGAATATAAATATAAAGATGATACATATTTTTAATTATTTTAATCATTCACGTAAAGATAATATTCTTTCTAATAATTAAAATTTTGAGATTATTAGCATCGAGTAGGATTTGTATCAAAGTTTTTTGTTTTCTCTTTTCTTTTGGGAGTGCTAAAGCTATCATCCTTTTTTATAACTTTTTTTTGTAATTTCACGAATAGACAATTTAGAGGCGATTTGAAAGTTATGTTAGGAGATGATATAATTTTTCAAGTGATAAAGTTTAAGTATTTAGGATCAATTATAAGACAAGATAGGGAGATTGATGATGATGTTAACCATAGAATTCAATTTGGTTGGTGTAAGTGGAGAAAGACTACTGGAATCCTTTGTGATAGGAAAGTACCCCATAAGATTAAAGAAAAATTCTACCGCACTGCTATAAGACCAGCAGTGTTATATGGTAGTAAATTTTGGGCTATGAAGGAACAACATGAACATAAAGTGGGGGTAGCTGAAATGAGGATGTTGAGATGGATGTGTGGTCATACTATAAAGGATAAGATTAGGAATGACCATATACGTGAAAGAGTCGGAGTGGCCTCTATTAGCGAGAAGATGGTAGAGAATCGTTTGAGGTGATTTGGTCATGTCCAGAGAAGGCTATTAGATGCGTCAGTAAAGAAGGTAGAGCAAATAACCTAGAGTCCGATTAAAAGAAGGAGAGGGAGACCAAAGCGAATGAGCGCGAATAATATACCTAAAAATTTGATTACTAATAGAGCGTAATGGCGTCGTATGATCCATGTAGTCGATTCCACCTAATGAGATAAGACTTTATTGTTGTTGTTGTTGATTGTTATTGTTTCAGTACGAGGGAGCAGTGAAGGAGGAAGGTAGGGGCTTGACAGTGTGGGACAAATTTGCTCATTCCTTTGGTAAATATTTTCACACGAATTAATTATGAAAATCATGAATTATTTTTAAATCCGATCGATATGAATTGTAAGTTTAAATATGTACTTTGGCAGGCAAAGTGGCCGATTTTAGTAATGCTGATGTTGCAGTCGACCAGTACCACCGAATCACAGTACGTACTAGCTAATTATTATTGGCCTCTTGTTATTAATCTTTTGTTTTCTACGTTAAACTGAATATATATATATATATATAGTAAACATATTATCCCATTTCCAAATAATTAATGTGCATACATGTACAATTGTGATTGTTTGCAGGAAGATATAGATCTGATGGTGGACATGGGAATGGACGCCTACAGGTTCTCCATTGCATGGTCGCGTATTTATCCCAGTAAGGAATATTAGGTTTCATGCAATTAATTGAATAACAAATTTTGTGTTTTTTAATGTTTACTTCTCCTTTTAACTCTTGATATAGTAATAAATTTAAAGTCTTTGATACATTCATCTTGTGTCTCTTGTAGTTGTTACTTGTTAGGGTGTGTTGTGAATTCTACTACGAGCTCTACAAATGCCTTATTTCAATATTGTTTCATGTTATTATACTTTCATATATATGACAAAAAGTGTTGGTGAATATTAGAAAGATAATCACAAAACCACACGAATTTCACACTTGTCTGGACAAAGTCATCTTTAATAGTAGAATGTCTTTAGTATGGATACAATAATATTTAGCTTAGTAATAAATTAATTTGGATATGTCGTGGTTTCAATAATATTTAGCTTAGTAATAAGTAAATAAATGAATGAATAAAATCTTTAAACTCTGTCTTATTCAACAAGTCAAAGGTCCTCAATGCAATGTTTTGGTTCACTCATTATATAATAACTTCATTTGCAGATGGCAGTGGAGAAGTTAACCAGGCAGGAATCGACCATTACAATAAAGTAATCGATGGTTTGCTTGCAAAAGGTCTGTTAAAAAAGCTTTTGACATGTTAATGTATTGTTTTCATACCAAACTTAAACAGTAATATACTTTTCTTTTATCTGGTCCTAATTAAGTATTGTTGCTAACTATGAACCACTTGATATATATATATATATATATTATGTAAGCCTTTTAATTTTTTTTTTTCGTACAATATGTATTATTCTCATTAGTAAATTAACCTAAATAATTAACAAATTAAGTGAGACCGAAAGTTAATAATTCTGCGTAAGGATAAAAATTAGGCTTGACCCATATAGTGGTGTTTAATGGATTTGACGAGCTTCTATTAGATTTGATCAATCGAGTTTTGTCCGAATATCGAGCGGGTCTGGTAGGCCCCCTAACTAATTGACTATTATTGAATCGTCTAATAAGAATTTAAGTTTGTTCGACCCGTTATGATCGAGCACATACGGTTAACATTTTATAAAAATATTCTTTTAATTCTTTTTTAAAAAAATTCATTATTTTTTAACTTTCATTATTTTATATTCTTTCTTGTTACATTAACAAAATAATACAATTACTAAGACATCATTAATATTTTTCATTAATTTCTACATAACTTATTTTAATGTTTTATCTTTTCCGTTTCATTGTAATTTTTTCATTGTTTGTTAACTTTAATTTTCTCATTAATAGTAGAACAAATCAAAATTTATAACGAGCAAAACATCTATATTTTATTATTAATTATATTATTTCGTGACTTTACTAGTATATGTTATTAATATACATTATACACTATCTAAGTAATAAATCATTATATATCAGTAGTTAATATTATTAACGGACTAGTGGTCAGAGATATTAATTAAGGAAGGGATATCGGATGGGTATCGAGTAATTAGCATGAAAATTGGCTCATTAACCCGATAACTTATCGAACAAATTTAGATCGGACTCGGACACACGTACAATTAGATTATCCAGTCTAAGAAACATCACCAGATCCAGCTTTAATTTGTATTTGACATATTAAAAAACTTTTAGAATAGAGTAGTCAGTAGTGTTTTGACCTACATAGACCATTTTATAAAGTAATTTTAATAATAACATTTCACGATTTCTAGAAAATTCTAATAAGATTTTTAATTAAGTTAAGATTAAAAGAATAGAAGTTAAAATTCTTATTCCAATTATATTTGTATACAGTAGTTTTTATTATAAATATGCTTAGAATTTTATTGTCCTATTATAATTATCTAATTTACTTCTAAGATAAAAAAAAATATTGGTTACACAAATTTTATTTATTTGTTTTGTTAGGTTCTTATGATTTGAAACCGATATAAAATGTTTAGCGTGACTACAATATTTTTTAAATATAAAAGTTAAAAATATATTATTACTTCATAATATTTTTCGTTGACGAATTATTTTATAAATAAATATTTGAATCAAATTTTATCATATAAAAGTACAACATGTTAAACAAAAAATATCGTAAAATAACTAACTACTTGTACTTTCATTTTTTTTGTAATATTTTTTTCTTTTTCCTCTATATTTTCTATTTTTTGTAGTTAAGATGTATTTGAAAATATAATCAAATGGTTTAGGAGTTTTTTTCATCGAAAGAAAAAATTGTAATAAGACTATTTTTCATACTATAATATTTCAAAACGTCAAAAAGAATTACAGGATTCTCAAACAGGCCTTTAGTATTTTTTATCTACCCTTAGTGTTAGATTTATCACCTGAGTATTTGTAAATATGATTTGAAAAAAAATACTATAAATACATTATAGAAAAATAGGCTGTATACAACTGAACTGTAAATTTACGTCGGCCTGCATGCACACGACAGCAATGATTTCTCTGTGTACGCTGAGACGTGCTTCAAGGCATTCGGCGACCGCGTCAAGCACTGGATGACGTTTAACGAGCCCCACACCTTTGCGATCCAAGGCTACGACGTCGGCCTCCAGGCCCCCGGTCGCTGCTCCGTCCTCCTGCACCTGTTCTGCAGGGCTGGCAACTCTGCAACCGAACCTTACATCGTCGCCCACAACGTCCTGCTCTCTCATGCCGCCGTCACTGATATCTACAGAAGGAAGTACAAGGTATCAACAGTTAGCTACTTCAAATTCATTGCATGATCACATTCACTATCAGAGTTAAATTTTTGCTGAAACACTTCCAGATAATTAACTTAATTGCTGAAAGTGCTTAATTTGTTTGATGTGCAGCAAAGTCAGCATGGATCGATCGGCATCGCGTTCGATGTCATGTGGTTCCGGCCGATGTCTGATACCCCTGAAGATATTGCTGCAACGCAACGAGCGCAGGATTTTCAATCTGGATGGTAAGATCAACTCTTTCAGTTTCTGCCCTGTTGTGTTCTGAAACTTCAGATTCAATTGCAGAGTGGTCTTAAGAAAATTTTCTATGTTTCAAGTTGCCTGACTGTAGATTAATGTATTTTGTTTAACATTTACAGGTTGAAAGTAATTACTGATATCTATGTTTTGACAGGTTCATGGAACCGTTGTTCTTTGGAGACTATCCAGTTTCAATGAGGACAAGAGTCGGAGACAGGCTACCCAAGTTCTCACCAAACGAGGCTGCCCTGCTCAAGGGGTCCCTGGATTTTGTGGGTATAAATTACTACACCACATACTATGCTAAGAACAATTCAACTAATATCATTGGAGTACTACTCCATGACGCCCAGTCAGATTCAGGCGCCATCACTCTCCGTAAGTATATATAAATGGTTCAAGCAAAACATATTCCATGGTTTTCTGAAGTTTTTGCTCAGTCACAATGTAACTCCTTCCTGACCTGGTTGTTATCTGATTTTTGCAGCATTCAAGAATGGCAGACCAATAGGAGATAAGGTAATTCTTGTGAAGAAATTGTTGCCGAATCTGAATTATTGCTTCTACAAGGATGTAATCACCTGTTTATGTCTATTATATCAATCCTTGATTGTCTTGCATCCTGATCAAATCTAAAAGTATATATCAATATATAGATAACTTGCAGAATTTCTGTATATTGCAGTAACCTAAAGGTTAGTCAGAGTGCATAAATGATAAATCCATTCCATTTGAACTTGATCATAGTGTGCCAACTTATTTGCATACAATTCAGATCCTTTGTTTTCTAATCACGTGTTAGCTAATCCAACGACTAAATCCATGATTCTCAGGCATCTTCGATATGGCTTTATATTGTGCCAGAAGGCCTAAGAAGCCTGATGAACTACATCAAACAGAAATATGGAAACCCATTGGTTATCATTACAGAAAATGGCAAGTATCATTTTGTGTTATTAAAAAAATATTTGTGTTCTATAGTATCTTTAACGTATTTGTAATATTTGATGCTAAGCATACTTGCCGGATAATTTTTCAGGGATGGACGACTCGAATAAACCATTGGGCTCCATCCAGAACGCTCTGAAAGATGACAAAAGGATCAAGTATCACAATGACCATCTCTCAAACTTGTCTGCTTCTATAAGGTTGCTATTATTTGATACAATAAATTTGCCTATTCAACCAAATTATGTGGGTTAACGAACATTTGCATATAGGCATTGAAATTTTGGCATTTGAATTATGCAGGGAAGATGGCTGTAATGTGCAAGGATACTTTGCATGGTCTCTGCTGGACAATTGGGAATGGGCTGCTGGTTACACTTCCAGATTTGGCCTCTACTTCATAGACTACAAAAACAACCTCAAGAGATACCCAAAGAACTCTGTCAACTGGTTCAGGAGCTTGCTGAAGTCTGCCTAAGAATTAACAATTAATGGCTTTCAAAAGGACCAAAGCTTGCTGACTGGAATTATACTCAGGAACAATTGTACCACTAGCTCGTTGTTATGAATCTACTTCCATTAATATTAGGATTTAATATTTGATTTGGACTATATTTAACTTTATTAATTCTATTTTTTTCATTTTCTGAATTACTTAGCTGCTTGAGCTTCGGCCACGCGAATTTAGTGTTTGAATATTAGAATTGTCTTTGGATTTTACCCTATAAATAGTGATCCCTTAAAATCACTATTATCATGATACAATAATAATGTTTTTCCATAACTTCTATGAAACAATTATCTTAGAGGCTTCAACTCTCTCAAAGTGATCAAATTAGGATTCTAGCTAATATCAATAAGTTTTGGTATCATAGTAGTTCGATCTTCATCTAACAACTGTAATATCTTGGATTTCATATTGGACAAAGAATCTAGTTATCTTTTACGTTCATCTTCAACTGTTGCATTGTTCACCGTCTTCATCAAATCACCTATATAACAATCATCCACAAAAAGAAAAAACTTCCACTATAATCCACCTCATCCGCTACTACCACCTCATTGTCTTCTCATTTCGCTTACAACAAGTCGTCTAAAGATTGTGGAAATTATATTTTTTTGTAATACCTCCTGCAATAAAGACAAAAATACGGAAAAAGAAAAGAGAAAAGGAAAAAAAAAAGAAAGAAAAAAAGTAAGTAGAGACAACCACATGTCATGATCCTATTACACCACAAATCCACTCACACTCACTCTCCCTCACTATATAAATCTAAACACCATATTTTTATCCATTTTCTCTCTCATTTCTCTCTGTAGCAACATTGGAATGTCAGCCCTAAAATCAAATCCGAAAATTAAAGAACTTGTCCTCACTTTACAGTTGCAAATCAGCAAGGAGAAGACCAAAGATTGAGCCAAGGATTAAGGGAGAGGAGAAGCTAAGGCTTGGAGAAGAAAGATGAGAAGTATATCAAAAGAAAAGAGGAAAATTTAGGAAATTGAGGTATGTAAATGAATCCTTACATTGGCCTTGTGTCAATGTAGATGTATAAATGATTTTCTGCTTTGGAAACATGAATTATGATATTATTGCTTGTATTCTTTAATTTGGACAGCTCATGCATTAAATTGTCATTGCTCAAAACCCATTTTATGCTTAAGGAGAATTAGGATTCATATGCTAGAGAATGTTCATCACATGATAGTCTTTGTATTGTTTGAACATGCTACTGTATTGTATCGCAAATTGGTTGATATTTTAATCGAAAATGAAAACTTAGAGATAACCCTAAGTTCACATTTTATTTTTTTGAATTCCGTGATTTCGGCCAACCAACCTCAATGGAGTTTCGATCGACTATCAGGTTGAAAGGACAAAAGTTCCAACCGACTATATATCGATCGAACCTAAACGACCTAAGTGAAGGTTGATCGAATTGGGTTCGATCGACCCTCATGTCGGTCGATGTCCAGTGACATCAGAAGTGAATGTCGGTCGGTGTTAGGATGACCGACCCTCAAGTCGTACGACCCCCATATGGGGAATCGGTCGACCGACCTAAGGGAGGATTCGACCGACCCTGCCCCAGAATCATTTTATCGTATCATATTTAAAGTATTGACTCAATTGATTGATAACCTAGTTCATGTACTGCATGCTTAGTCGTAATAGGTTAAATTGTTAATGTATTGGTGTACTATTTTATTGAATTATCATATTGGAGTGATTGAGACGTCTATCAGATTGGGGGATAGATTGTCCCCATATTATATCGACCTAAATGTGGGAATTGATGGATTGATTCGCTCAGAGTCCGCGGGAGTAAGGCGTCATATAGGTTAGCTAACCATTGATGATCATGATGTACCCAACTCTCCAATGATTGTTAAAGGCCCATACAAATTGGTTGAATTGAATATAGGATTGTCATTTGATGATTGAGGAATAAATGGTTCAAGGAACCATATCAATATTATTATTGATGGATCACAGATCCAAATTGTTATTGAAATGAGCAAGACTCATATTGGAAATGGAGATATCTTCATATGGGGACGACTATATGAGGACGACTTAAGGAAGTCACAAGGTGAACTTTCGGTTATCAAATGACAACAAATAAGATAAAATCTAGTATGAACACATATTATTGTTGATATTGATCATTAGGATGCCTAATGTATTGAGTGTTCATATTAACATGTTGTTATTGATATGAAAATGGTTAAAGTCTCAAGATATAACGACTTAATCATCATTGTTCACGGATATATTGATATCATATTTTATATTGATTATATGACTTATTATTATTGTTATTGTTATTGTTATTGTTATTGACATTGTTATTGTATTGCTATTGCTTTATATATTGGGCGAAAACTCATGGGACTTATCCCCTGTCTTGCATCAAGTATCTTGTACTACCAATGGACGATGGACGATGGCGCGATGGACATTGGATCAAGTTGTATGGACGATGGCGCTGCTCTTGTCGAGATGGTTGCACATGGAAAATGATAAGTATTCAGTCAAGTATCTAGTACGACCAATTGGTAGGCCTTTTCCTATTTTCGATATATCGAGTCTGTTGTACGAGCTACGAGATCAAAACTATGGTTAGTCTTTTGGCAAGTGATGTAACTTAATATATTTAAGTTAACATTATGTATTCTTCTGACAACATATGGAGTTAGGCTTATCGTTTTCGTTGTGCTTTATTGTTGATCTTTATCGTCTTCTGTTGTGATTATATATTGTATTCTTGTGGCGTCTCGAGAGTCACCTCGACGCGTGTTGGATATCGATTCGACCACATGTCGTGTGTGTTCGCGGGGCATTACATTTTCACAGTCCGAACTATTAAATTTTGGTCATCTTTTTCAAATTAATTTTTACTACGTTCATATATCGAACAAAATTCAATTGAGATTTGTACAAGCACTTATTGTAGTTTTCGAAGAGTGAAAGTTCAAATTCCAGTAATTATTGACCTAGAAGATATTGAAGATGAGACATTGAAATTATTCTAGTTTCCGAAGAGTGAAAGTTCAACCTTCAGATGAGCCAATAATCCTTATAAAAGAGTCCATTGCTCCAGAATGCATTGAAATTATTGATAAAAATGATTCATCTACAATTCAGTAATGAGTCTAAAATCCTTGAATAAGGATCATTTTCTAAGAACCATTGAAGTCATCAATTCTTGAATATCTATCAAGGCATGAAAGATTCCTAAACTAAACAAGCATCATCAATTTGTGTAGTGGACAATTAGATTTTGAAGTCAAATACAAATTTCGGCCAAAATAATGTTGAGAAACAAATTCCATATTATTATTCTTGCCTCCAGCTTTCCTTGTAGAGTTCATGGGACAACATAAGTTGTTAGATTTGTTTGCTGAAGAAAAAAACTTTAAATTGTTCGAATATGTCTATCAGTTTTCTTGGAGACAATTTTCTTTAAGTGGTCTATGAATATTTGACCCTCTCCAGATGATTTATTGAAAGTCTGATCCCCTCAAAACGACTAAATTAATATTCTTGTTGGACTATATTTCTAATATTAACATATATGAAATAGAAGGCCACCTAGATAATTGTCAATTTACCGCTTTGCTTGGGAATTAAGTAACGGACGGGTGGGATGACGGAGTAGGAGACGTGGGAGTGAAATGTGGTGAATTATTGATGGACCTATATTAGAACAAAAACTATGGAAAGGAAGGAGCTAAACTAAATAAAGTTTTGTTTAGATAAAAAATTTTAAAATATGAAATATGAAAGGAGAAAAGGAGTGTGTAGCGCATTTGTGGAGTAATTTTTTTGTATAGTCCCTCAACTTTGCCCGGATTTCACTTTGGTCCCCGAATTTTAGTTTGTAACAAATTGATCTCTTAATTTTGCAATTTGCTCGTCGAAAGTCTCTTCACCTAAGATAGTAGATTTTTTTCGATTTTCACTCCACGTGGTAAAGCCACGTAAGTAAAAAATAAAAATAAAAATATTGACGTAGAATTTAAATATTTTTTGAATAGTTCCTTAACTTTACTCAGTTCCCATTTTGGTCCCCTAACTTTAAATTGTAACCAAATGGTCCCCTAATTTTAATTTGTAACTAAATGGTCCCTCAACTTTATAATACGTTCACCGAAGGTCCCTTTTATATAAAAATAATAATTTATCATTTTTTTGTTCATGTGAGAATATAAAAATTAATATTCTTTATATCTACACTATTATATGCATTTGTGAGAATACGTCAATACAATAAATATTATTACATTTCATCTCATACAAAAGTGATTTTTATAATTTTTATTCAAAAATGGATATCGACCGTCATCAAATTTCACCAGCACGTGCATCTTCCTCCCAAACTTTGATTGTTGTTGACCTACATTTTTCTGATGAAATTTATAAAAAATCATTTACTTTTGCATGGGATGAAAACTAACAGTATTTTATATCTTCATGTTATTCTCACATATACATACAACAACATAGACACAAGAAATATTAATGTCCGTGTTCTCACGTGGACAAAAAAATAATAAACCAAATTAAATAAAAGGGACCTTCGGTGAACGTATTAGAAAGGGACCTTCGATGAAAAAATATTTATTTTTATTTTAAATTGTAACCAAATGGTCTCCTAATTTTAGTTTGTAATTAAATGATCCTTCAACTTTCTAATACGTTCATCGAAGGTCCCTTTTATTTAATTTGGTTTATTATTTTTTTCCATGTGAGAACACGGACATTAATATTTCTTGTGTCTATGTTTTGTATGTATATGTGAGAATAACATGAAGATATAGAATACTCTTAGTTTTCATCTCATGCAAAAGTAAATGAATTTTTTATAAATTTCATCAGAAAAAGATAGGTCAACAACCATCAAAGTTTGGGAGGAAGATGCACGTGCTGGTGAAATTTGATGGCGGTCGATATTCATTTTTTGAATAAAAATTATAAAAATTACTTTTGTATGAGATGAAAAGTAATAATATTTATTGTGTTGACGTATTCTCACGAATGCATATAATAGTGTAGATATAAGGAATATTAATTTTTATATTCTCACATGGACAAAAAATTGATAAATCATTATTTTTCTATAAAAGGGGCTTTCGGTGAACGTATTATAAAGTTGAGGGATCATTTAGTTACAAACTAAAATTAGGGGACCATTTGGTTACAATTTAAAGTTAGGGGACCAAAATGGAAACTATGTAAAGTTAAGGGTCAAAAAATATTTAAATTTCACGTCAATATTTTTATTTTTATTTTTTACTTACGTGGCTTTACCACGTGGAGTGAAAATCGGAAAAATATGCTATCTTAGGTGAAGAGACTTTCGACGAGCAAGTACAAAATTAAGGGACCAATTTGTTACAAACTAAAATTCGAGGATCAAAATAAAATTAAGGCAAAGTTGAGGGACTATATAAGAAAATTACTTCTCATTTGTGTGTTCGATATTATGTAGCAATCAAATACCCAATCAAATTTTGTCCGATGTTTGTGATACTATTTTCTTATTGATTTTAATCATTTTTTCTATATACATATGAGAGTGCTTCGATCTTTTTTTTTTCGGTTAAACATGTCATATTTTCATTTTCACTTACATCTCAATTGTTGAACAAATAATAATAAAAAAAATAATAAACTCAACTTCTAAAGGGTCGGACAAAATCCTATTGCTAATATATCAAGCAGATTATTTTTAAAAATAAAAAATATACATGAGATTTGAATATTAATTTAGTGTGTTGTATGGTGTGCTATGTATAAGTGCACAACATATTTTTTTTTCACAGACAAAAGTTATTTGTACCTTTATTATATACATATTATTTACAGCACATAATAAATATATCTATTTACTTTTTTACTTAAGATTTTATTTGTGTTTTCTCTCATCAGAAGTAATTTTCTATTCCTCATGTTGTACTTTTTATTTTGTACATAATATTTTTATCCCTCTATTCTCTTAAAAATAAATGAGAAAAGCGATGAAAGACGAGACATAAATATAAGAGTGAGAAATCAATGTTATGTAATTCTCTCCATTTTTTGAGAGTAGTTAATTTTCTCCTTAGATCAATTTAACCTAAAAATTATGCGAAACATAAATCTAAAATGAACAAAAATAAGTTCTATCATTTAAAAAAAATTATAAAAGATAAAACATGTAATATAATTTGGCATTGAGGGAGAGAGAGGGTAACAAATATTTCCTTGGAAATAAATTCTCTTTTATTTCTTCTTAAGAGGAAAAACAAGTTGGAAAAGTTGTTCTATTAAGTTGAAGATAGAAAGCATTTTGCCCTTTCACACTAGAATCAGTTGTTATATGTATAAAAATAATTATCATACAATTTCGAACTCCATTTTTACTACAAAACCAAACAAAATAAAATATTTTTCTCTGTAAAAAAAGATCCGTTCATTTAGCAGGCAACCAAATTTCATTTTGGTTTTAACCGACAAATTTTAAGGATACTAACTTTTGAACCAATATTATTAAAATCGAACTTGATATGTTGGTTCATGTGAATCGATATGTGGTCTCGTTCGGTTCAATGATCTTTGAACCAGTTCAAGTTGGCAGAATTGGCGAATTGAAAAAAAATCGGTTAAACTTCAATTTTGAAAAAAAAATAGTTTCCTTTGTAAAAATGGAAGCCATTTAATTTTTTAAAGAAGGAAAAAAGATTGGAAATTCATGCAGTAAATATGGGAGTAGAATTAATGGTAAGAAGACATGGAAAAAAAATAAGGATGTGGAAATAATAGAAAGTAAAGTAATAGACAAGAGTGATTTTGGATAAATGAATTAATGTTGTATAATTAGTATTATAAATAATTATAAAATAATAATCTATCAACAATAATGGTTTTTGGGTAGATTTTAATGTTTTGAAACATAATAAATATTCTTTTAAAAAACTTTAACTCTAAATTTGAAAAAAAAGTGAAAAGATACTATAGAAAAGGAACGAAAATTTTTCAAAAGGGGATGAGAAAATAAATATATGAGGAGAATTAACAGGAAGAAGAAATGGAAACAAAATATGCAGATGAAAATAAAAGAAAGGTAAGAATGATTTAAAATAAAATAAACTAATATAGAATCATTAACATAATACAAATGATAAAAGTTATTAATAATCTATCAATCATGATTTTGAACAAATATTAACTTTTCAAAACATAATAAATAATATTTACATTTTTTTGAGAGGGATATTTATATATTTATACATGATTATTATTAAAATTTTATGCATCATACAGTACTATTTATGTTATATATTTAAGATTCAATATATTATTGAAAAAAAAATTGATCTAACTCAATGAACCCAATCAAACTAGTTGGTCGAACCGATCCAACCGTTTGACCTTCCCATCCAGTCTTATAAACCAATTACGAAAACATTGTTATGAACATAACATGAACTTCAAACTTATGAGGAAAATATTTTATCTAGTAATGCTGGTTAGGGTACCACTACTTCAAAACACACAAGTACACAACAAAAGATAAAGTAAAACTTCAAGAAACCTTGCCAAGCGAATGGAACTGGAAACTGAAGTATTGTCATGACACAGGACACATTGGTGATTGGGCTCCTCCAAACTAGGGATTGATTCTTTCAATACATAGATGATATTTTACTGCTACAGCTTCGTTATTGCATGAAAAAATCTCATACAAAGAAGTTACTAGCTCCAGTTATTTAGATTTTGCAACAGAAGAGCCTTTTTACATATTAAAGATACACAGCAATCTATTCTGGCTTGGCACCATCGACCTCTGAAATTCTTCAACCATCATTTCCTTATTTTAACAAGAAAAACAGCAGTTTCTTGTTGCAGTAATAAGATTGAAAAAATTATCCTTTGTATAGAAGATTGCCTTGGTAACAACTTCAAGTGCAGCTTTTCTGCGTTCAAGGCTGAATTACAAGTAAAGGCTGCACCAAAGAAAAAGCCAATATTTCATATAGAGAAGCACATTAACTAAGGTATGGATATTGAAGAACATGCATGTGAAAGAAGATTACCGTGTCAACACTAACTGGTTTTCCATCTTCAGCAACTATCTCCACCACAGTTCCTGATTGATCGGCCTGCAATTGAAGAACTACTCCTAAGTACAACATCAACTAGGAGCGCACATTCTTGAGTTCATTTTAACAAATATGTCCCTAACTTTTTACTTGTAAAAAGCTGAAATTAAATACTTTATTTCCTTGAAAGATATCAGAGCATTGGGAGACAAAGCATGGAAACTGTCCAACAAGGTGTAATATGGAAGAAAAAAATAGTCTAGAGTCTGGACATAATGTCATCAGTGCATTACTCCAACAGGTTACTGCCTGAAACAGTAGAGATTTAGAAGAGACTACCTCAATCTCATTCATCAATTTCATGGCCTCAATGATGCAAACGACCTGCCCCTTTTGAACCTTGTCACCAATCTATAAGAAAGACTTTTCATAAGTGCAGGGTTTCACAAGTAAACATCATAAGTATTTGCTACATGTTATGCTGAAACTATAATAAGCAGAGAGACCAAATTTTAGGATCCACAATGGCTGAAGTAATGGTCACCTTAACAAATGGAGGCTCTCCAGGAGCTGGGGAACGGTAAAATGTCCCAGCCATGGGGCATTTCAGAGCTGGAAGTGATGACTTGCTGCCAACTTTTGATGGAGCAGGAAGAGCCGGTGTTGAGGTTGCAGCAGCAGGACTCGCTGATGGAGGGGGAGAAGCAATATGAGGTACAGGTTGAGGTGCAAGCATAGCTTGTGGATACTGCATCATAACAGGAGCAGCGGGAACAGATGGTTGAGGTAGAGCTTCTTTCTTTTTTATTGTAAGCTCAAAATCACCCTTCATAAGCTGCAATTCTGCTATATCTTTTGAATCAACAAACCTGGTCAGATGGAAAGAGACATTATTATGCAGCTTATCTCTTCAGTACAAAATTTTCTCCGAGGGGCTCAGCAGACTATGAGATAAAATTATAAAATTGTAAAATAGTAAACTGCTAGAAATCAGTGACTTAATTTCTCCTTAGCATGTTATCTTCCATTCTGTCTATCATGCAGAAAGGGATGCAGATATATGCCTCAGTACAAATGAAAGTTCCCTTGATACAATTTATCATTCAGGAAATTAATATGAGGTTCAACTGAGCCTGCCAATAAGGAGGTCTACTATTGTTTGTGTACTAATAAAGGAGACCATTTCTAGTTTCTACAACTTTAAATAACGAGTTCAGGATTTCAAAACTGCAAGCCAGTGTGCACCAAGGATTTGAAACATTTCAAGAAGTATCTTTCCCAGAACTCTCAAAATAAGTATCTTTCCCAGAAGAAAATGAGTCTGTGTTCTAGTAAGATTTCGAGATAGATGAAGCATCAAGGCTTACACATGAAAAATCATGTAATTCTTCCTCATTTTTACTAGTCTACTTTTAACTCATTGGTTTGGGGTTCTAGTAATAATAAAAGAGCAAATTGACTTGCCAACAGTTCTTATTTTCAGAAATAAACAAAGTAGCTCTTTACTTGACAAGATTTGAAACTTCAGCCATGAATTCAGATATTCTGGAGTCTGGTGTAGCACCCAGTGCCTCCACTTCAAGAGCAGTTTCCCTCTTTTTTGGTATAGTTGGTATAGAATCAATCTTATCGAAAGACAAAGGGGAGGAACTCTCAACTGCAATCTACACAAATGGATAAAATCCATGAAAACAAAAGATGTTACTTTGAACTCCTTTAGGCTGTGTTGAAAGTAACGCTGATTGATACCTCCTGAACTTGGGCCTTTAAAGTGGGAAAAGGACTGGAATCAGAACCCTGTTCACGAAAGGAGATTCTTCCATGAGACTATTGAAATGAAACTTTAGGTACTAAATAAAACAGGAAGCAATATGCTGGAGACATTTAACCAGAGATCAATTAATATTTGGATAGAAATTATTTTTCAATCAATGGTCATAGAACTGAATTCTAAGAGAATCAGGATGTGTTTTAGTGCTGGTTTTTGCATTATACTTTGTGTTCTGTATGCAAAATTTGTTTATGTCACTAGTTTTCCTAGTTGAAAGCATGTTGGACGTTAAAACCACTTTTAATACTCTTATACTTAAATCCACTTTCCGACATACACCATCACCTCTTACATGAATCACAAGAGGGTTTGTATTAAACTTGGCTATATGACCTACAAATTATTACTTACATAACCTTGCTACTTGTACTTTCAAAAAAAAACTTTGCTACTTGAATCATCAATCAGTTTCTAAATATCAATATCTAGTTGTTTCATCTATATTTAGTTTAATTTCAACTGCAAAATAAAACAAATTTCAAAACTAATGATTCTTCCTCTCCAACCTCCGTCTTGATTTCTTCAGAAGGACAAACACTACTAAATCCTCGACTCCCTGATATAAGGTTTCAGTTACCATCTGAGCTATATGAATGAACATTTTTTGAGAGAGACACGAAAGGATTGCATCGGACCAGAGGAAGAGCATGACGTTACTTGAATGAAGATCAACAACAACAACAAAAAAAAACATTATCCTCGCCTGAAGAATAATATGGATGAATAACAATTACTTCATCCAAATTTGTAAAAAATCATAGTCTATGTTTTTGGTGGCCGGAAGAACAAGTAAATAGGAAAAAGCCTCTTCTTTGTTCTTAGTAGAGAAAAAGCCTCATGACACTTTTGTCTATATGGGCATTCTATGCGAAAAGGCTAGCAGCAAAAGAGTAACTAAGCAATCATGCTCGTCCTCTCCAATTAAGTTTACAGAAAAATACATCATACATTGAAAGATCTGTTCCTTATGACATTGCAAAATATTAGTTGAGAAAACATCTTCCTTTTTCTTTTCGTACGATGTCATACGACCCAGAAGGCTTATTCTACCAGTGAGGAACGACATCATTTGCAGATAGATTTCATCAAATGGTCATCAAGTAAACTCAAAATTTTCGCGACCAAACGACCATGACGACGAAGAGTTCAGAGCTAAAACAATAGCAAGAACACGCAGAACTCACCTGCAATCGCGGAAACCTGACAGATCCAGCGACCGGAAAGCTTCCCCCGCACAAAGGGTGGGAACCTGGACGCGGATTCCGCGACCAGGCGCCACTGCGAGCGGTCACGGAGCACTTAGGGCACGGAACTGAGATGGACGCCATTTTCTCAAGGGAGAGCGCCGGCGAAGCGACTGCGACGAAACGAATCGAACAGAGAACGAAGAACACCTTGTACCGGAGACGAGATCGAAGCAATGGCGAGAGGAGACGAGATCGAAGGAGGAGGAGGAGGAGAGTGGAATGGTTGGAGGGAATAAAGAAGCAGGCGGAGGGAACGAAGCGAGCCGAAGGCAGACGAGGTTGCCGAAGGAGATGGACGGATGGATTTGTTCCTCGATGCGAGATGAGATCTGGACCCTCCGTTTGGGGTTTCCTTCCTTTTTGGGCTTCAATCCATGCACGTGTACGTTGGATATCGTTAGCAGCTACGCATTGGTCACTTTATTTACATATCACCCCTCCATTTATTATGGATTATTAACATATTTTAAGACAATAAAATAGAATTATTATTCTTCAGTTGCCAGAAAATTTCCCATAATTATGCGCAATAATTATGAATTAAGATTTTGATTTATTATCAAATTCAATTAATTTAGTATTTGCCTTAAGCTTATAATGAAACTTTTTTACCTGCTTAATAACAAGAAGTTATTTACTACTCCAACATAATCTCTTTCATAATATTTTTTATTATTGTTTATATGAAGTTTTGTTGTGACTTTTTATAGCTTAAGCATTATCTTCCATTTTTATGCATATATGCGTTTTCTTCGACGTTAAATTTGATATTATAAAAGCTGCTTGGATCGATTGGAGAAGAGCAATTTTTTATAGTACATTAATTTTTAAATTTAATTATGCGGATATTTATTAGTTCGGGCAATAAAGTTGTCACTTTTGTACATTACACAATTCGATATTATAAAAGCTGCTTGTGTGTGCATTACACAATTATTGTTTATTTTGTAATGTCCATCTAAGTATGACAGAATCAAATCGGACGTCGACCCGGAGGAGTCTTCGGATTAGGTTTAACCGATTGAACCGATTAAACCGGATGGTCGAACCGAATACTATTAAAAAATATTAAATTAAAATATAATTTATTATTTAGATAAAAGAATCATAAATAAATGATTAAATATGAATAAAAATCAAATTTATTTTCAAAAATTATAATCAATTAACATTTTTTTTATACAAAAATTATTAATAAAAATATATCATAAATAATTATTTATTAAAACACAAATATCAAGTAAAAAATTCTTTTATAATTAAAAAAAAAAGAAACAAAAATTAATTTAAAAGGCTTCTAATTATATTTTTTTTATGGTCCATTTATCTCCAAAGTCTACTCCCTCTTTTCAGCCCAATTTTTTTTTGCTTGAACCGATCGGTTCATTAAAAATGTCCGGTTCAAGCGGTTCGACTCTTATTTTTTCGATTCTTGACCGGTTTTGTCCGGTCCAACTTTTTACCCGGTTTTTTTTATCGAAGCAAGACCGGATTAGGACCCGGTCGACGGTCGAACCGATCAGTCCGGTCCGGTTTTGATATGGAGATTGTCCTTTTTTAGGCACTGATCCGAATAATCCATAGCTTATTATTTTGTTTAAATTTGCCAGAGTCTGTCTAATCTTGTCCGTTGAATTAATGAATTCTTCGAAAAGAGAGGAATAATACTATTCCACTAGCTTAGTTAAAGGTCAATACCGTCTTTCTACTATTGCCTATTATGAAAGCATATTATTATTATTATTGTTCATTTTATCATGTTGACGTTAGGTTATTATCTATAACGAATAAATTTAGATTTACAAACCTGATTATCGATATATATATTAGAAATTGCAAATTGACAATAATAATATATCTTTAACAAATAAAATAATCATATTTTAGAATCTTAGATTAAAAAGTAATCATCATTAATATTTAATATAAAGGTAAAATGACCATATTTTAATAATTTTATATTGTATTCTCATTTTAGTATACTTGCACTCAAACACAACAAAGATAAAACTTTCTTAATTCTTCAACTATTAATTTATCAACTAAACATGATGAGATTACAGCTCTGTTTGGTACGCCTCTAAAATAGTGTATATAATAGCGTATAATGTGTTGTTCAAGTCAATATGCTATTTAAGTTGTTTGGCAAGCACAATTAGTAATAGCGACAAGCGATTAGAACTCAGTGTTTTGAGACGCTTGACAAACCAACATCTAGAGTAGCGAAAAGCTTATGAAAATTTATTTTCAAACATACCCCAAAAAAATTTAATATTAGTTAATATTTGTATGATACACTTTTTATTTTATATTACATGATCACTATATTATTTATTATTATTTTATTAACTTATAAGTTATTTGGTCGGCTATTTATTTATATTATTTATTAATATTAAAATATTTAAAATAAAAATGTGTTATTAAATTTATGTCACATATATTAATACAATTTATTAAATAATTTTTTGTACTCTTTTTAGTCATTTTATATTTATTGATCTGTTCAAACGTTGCATTTGCCAAATATTTTTATTAAACTTAATAATTAACTCGCTACCGCTAATCGTTAATCTCTATCGCTAATCGCTATTCACTATTAACCGCTAGTACATACCAAACAAAGCCTACCTCTAACATCCAGCAATTTTAGATAGCTAAAATTTGATTAATAAAAGACCCAACACGAACTGTGTCCAACCTCGACGCGGACCGTGTTGCGCCAGGCTTGTGAAATGAGTTTATAAAAAAAGAAAGGACCAACACAGACTGTGTCCAAACTTGACTCGAGGATCTTATTGTACTCAATATATGCTAAGTTAGACTAACAGATGAAATCGATCATGTCAGAGTAAAACACATACCGTATCACACCCTATGTGGCAGAATCCTCATGGATTAAAATTATAACTTCAAATTTGAATTCATATTAAAATTTCCCAAAACCCTAGAACCCCTCTATATAATTTGGCCATGAAATTTTCTTCCCTTAGGTCATAACTCTTTTCCTAACGGTCAAGAAGCCCTATTATATTTCTCTCTCTCTCTCTCTCTCTCTCTCTCTCTCTCTCTCTCTCTCTCTCTCTCTCGCTCCCTCCCTCCCTCTTACTCCATTTTCTCCTCTTGAAGATTAAATTTAAGATTCGTTATTTCCTCCTTCTCGACGTTGTTTTTTCGTGTTCATGTTGGAGGATTGCATCAGGAGGGGGGACAAGCACCGATGACAAACCGAGGAAGAGGTGGGAGACACATTGCAGGAGAGGAACGATAAAATAAAGGACATGGAAGATGAGGATAATTTAACCATAATCGAGTATGTGACTAGGAGGTTCAATTTTAGAATTTATCATATGCATATAATATAATATAAGATTTACATGAAGAATAATTATGATTATGATTTTTGCAAAAAAAAAAATTAGTATAATCGTTAATAATATGCATTAATCGATGATGCAATGGAGATGAGAATTTGTGGTCGTCATCACCAGCCTAGAGACTGAACACAGTCGTGTCGTTAATGACATTCACTACGTTCACTAGCGCAACTACGTCATTAGATACAAACCGCGTTCCTCGGACAACGTCGAAGTCGAAAAAATGGGTTGCGCCACCTTGACGTAGGTCATGTTCCTCGATGGCCCTGAAGCAAAAAAAAGAGTGGATTAACGGACGTGTTATCCTTGTAAATGGGTCATGTGGTTGTCAGCGCGGATCATGTTTCTCATACTACGACAGTGCATATGAAAATCTAACCCTAGAAACGGGTCGCATCACCCCAATGCGAAATATGTTACATGACCAATTCAGATACAAACAAGAACAAAGTGAAGAGGCTTGAATCGGATCACCACGAACTGGTCACATCAAGATTGAATCAATCTTTTTCCAACACAGGTCATGTTACTCTAACACGGGTCATGTCAAGAGTGAACGTGGTCGGGTCACCTTGAACTCGGATTGGGTTCCGGCTTGATCATATAGTGCATTTCATGAATTGTGTTCATTTTTTATGTGGATCATGTCTTGTCAACAAGGAATGCATGAATAATCCTTTGAGAACGTGATGTGACCATCCTAGACGTGGGTCGCTCTTCCACTCCAAAAGATAGACGTAGTTTGTTTTATTTATATTATATTGCTTGGTTTAATGATTGTTGTATGAGCAATAACCTAGAAAGGAGATATGTACCATTGATAATATGGTTAAAAATGAAGATTTTATATTATTGAGTTGATCCATGATGATATGATTTGGTTATTGATGAATTGGTTATTGATGAATTGTTAATAAGAACTTCAGATGTGGGATAATTGTGTTCCTTCGAGAATAATTGTTTAAAAAGGTTCCTTCAAGAACAATTATTATCTATTGAATTTCAAGTCTAGCTAGCCTTAATCACAACGGGTTAAAATAAATGACCTTCATGACAGGTAAAGATTCAATATTGATTGTGATAATAAACCAACTTAGGACAAAGAATATAAGACGTGTCAATAGGTCTTAAATAAAATATTGAATTGGGCAAAAACAAATTGAACCAGAAAAAATGTGCATTGTATCATAACAATGCAATTGATGTTCTTGTAATTGAATAATTATTGATATTATAAATAAAGAAATAAAAAATAGAAAAGTAAAAAGGTAAAGTAAATGAAAGGAAATTTTTATGGATTATGATTTTAATTTTCTCTATTATGTCTTTATATATTATTCTTCCTATTGTTTATTTACTGTACATATTGAGTTTTATCGTTCATGGAAGAATTGTCTCTCCTACTTAATTTTTATCATGCAAGAGATGAGAACAACAAATATGTGATGCACTAGTAATGTAAAAAGTTCATGATATGATGATTTGCACATGATAAGGGTCTAGTCTGTGTCATATGAGTTTTTCAATAAAGTTTATTGAACATTTAGTAGTTATACCTTCTCTTTTATGGAAGCATGTATATAATAGGAAATTTTATTTGATTAGACTATGAAATAGAGGCTTTCTTTTAAAGTTATTACTTTTGCATGAGATGTCCATAATATAGACTAATAAGTTGGTCAAATATTAAGTCAAAGAAGAAGATAATAAAGTTTTTAAAGAAGCATTTTACCATATGGCTTTTTGGGAGCGTTATATTATCATTTAAAGAACTATTAGATTATGAAGAATGATATCTTATATATTATCTATATCCTTCAACAAGCTTAAGGCTCCTTTAGAAGGATGATTAACAAGTTACAGGTTCAATATCAAAATAAATGATAAGTCAATAAAATTATAAAGTAATAAATAAAATAATTAGAAGTAAATAGTTTTATATATAGTAGGGTTAACATGAAAAAAAAAGAAATTTCATAATTCTTCTTCGATTATAGCTCTTATTCCAAGTTAATCATTTAATAATAGAATAATCATTCTTTTTCTTTTGTTTCATAGAATTATTCCTGATGATTTCTCAATCAAAATGATAACATTATTAAGTCATTGTTCAAAGGAGTACACATAATTGAACTAGATCCCAAGTCTTAGGGCATGTTTGGCTAAACTTATAAGTAGGTTAAAACTACTTATAAGTAATTTTTAGAATATCTCCATGTTTGGTAACTAAAAATATTTACTTATAAGTTATTAGATAATTACTTATAAGTTGAAAAAAAATAAGCAGGGTCCCCCCTGCTTATTTTTAAAGTTGTTGACTTATTAATTTTAACCAACTATATTACTCTTTTATCCATATCTTTTAATATTGTTATCATATAACTTTAAGGGTATATTAGTCAATATTTATTTTAACAAATATTATAACTACTTATTGATATTATCAGCACTTTTATCCAAACATGTAACTACTTATATTTTAAAATAAGTATCAGCACTTAAATTGCTTATCAGCATTAGTGCTTATCAGATATTTTTTATCAGCTAAGCCAAACAGGCCCTTAGTAAGATGGCATAAATTTACGTAAAGAATAAAATGACATAAATTTGCAATATATTTTAATTTTTCTCAAATATATATACGAAGACAAAAAATATTGATAAAAGTTGTATTGTAGTGGTATGCTCTTGTAGTATAATTTTTTTTAATCTTATTATTCCATAACAAGAATGACAATTTTGCTTGTGGCTTGCTTTTATTCTGATTTTAGTTCTTTTAGGTGAAATGATTTTACATTTTTTTTCCTTTATATCATTTATATGCTGTCATGTGATAATCAAAGGAAATATCTATGTTCGAACTTAGGAAGTGTGGAGGGATGGCCATTTATATTGTTAGCAATTTGTTATATATTTTTTTTCCACATTCATCTTTTGAACTTTTACTCGATAAAAATGATCTAATAAATAATATCTTATTGATAGTATAATTATTATGTAATAATATTTTTATCATTATCATTAAATAGATTATTGTTTTTTAATTGGTTTTAATATTAGTATGATTGATTAATTATAATAGTTTATTAATACATGCATTATAAATAAATATTTTTAATTAATTATTATAATATAGTTACAATTTAGAATAATAATTATTTAGAAAAAATATACTGCTTATTTCATAAATTTATTTGTTTGGTGTATAAATTGTATGAATTCAGAATATATGTTTGTGGTTCAAGTTCATGAAATTCAAATTAAATTTATATAAATTTACAAACTTAACTAATTTGTTTATGGGTATTTTGATAAAAACTATACATCATTTATTATTTTTTTATATAGTAAATAAGGCAATAGAAATTGTCAAACATATTAAACATATAGTGGTAATAATTAGAAGAGGCAATCTAGATTAGTAACTATCAAATGAACACAATTAGTTGGTCTCAGCTGCGAGCCAACTCTAATTTAGTCTACAATCACATATTTTATAGGATGTTATATTATTGCCATGTCCACGAGATGTGCGTGCCCGCAAAGAGGCCGGCCTCCTCCGTGCATCAGTGTTACGGCGGTTGCAAGGTCTTCAAGTGGCGTCCAAGGAAACAGCAGCACACGTAATGCATGCCTCCTCTTCACTTATCTTAACAAGACAAGGCACAAGAAGCATGAACGAATCCAGTATTGAGAGAGAGAGAGAGAGAGAGAGAGAGAGAGAGAGAGAGATATGATGATGATGATGAACCCATAAAAGAAAACCTTATGATTCGATTCTTGAAATAGATGTCTTTCTCATGCCTACATAGTATGTTCTATTAACTACATAAGTTCATGCATGAAAACCATAACCTAAACCTCAAACACTCTCCCATCGATCTCAGCACTCTGAACAAAGATCAGAGGAGGAGCACAACAGCATCCATGGCGGAACCAAGTCCAACACATGATGGCCACCCTCTCCTCATTTATTTCATCCCGTTCCCTTCCCCGGGCCACATAATTCCCATGCTCGACATCGCGGATGCATTCGCGGCGCGCGGCGCAAACACCAACGTCGTTCTCAGCCCGCTCGCGGCTGCTCGGTTCTGCGGCACCACCACTGCGGCTTCCCCTCCGGGCCGTCGGTTCAAACTCTGTGTCATCCCGTTTCCGGCAGCGGAAGTCGGTCTTCCGCCTGGCCACGAGACTGTCGATGACCTTCCGTCTCGCTCCATGGGCGTTCGGTTCGCGCTGGCCGTTGACTTACTTCGGGCTCCCTTCGACCGGCTCGTCCGATACCACCAGCCCGACGCCATCGTCTCCGACGCCCTCCT
>LTAE01004614.1:18812-38409 GCA_001647135.1 Pontederia paniculata | reverse complement strand
CCTCCCCTCTTGGTGCCATCTAGATCCTACAGATGCAAGGATAAATATTTGACATCATCATTTTTTTAAATAATTTGTCTTCATCCTCGATCTCTTTTTTGATGTCTTTGTCAGGATCTATCTCGGTTCAACATTTCTTGATCACATCAATGCATATTAGACCTATAAGACAAATGTTAAGGTTTCTCAACCAATCGTCAAAATTTGCTCCAGTCAATTTGTGTTGATCCATTAACTTGGTGATGTTTTGGGATAACACAGATATTTTGATCTGATAAAATAAAATAACATCATATTAAACATTTATCATGCTTACATAAATACCATCAAATTTGGACTTTTATTTAATGGTAGCTCTCATTAATTTTGTGAATTCTCATCCACACAAAAAACTATTGATTCTTTTCTAATGAGAATTGAGATCCCTATCAATTATTCACCGCACCTTAACAGGATCTAAGTGAAATAATTTACAAGGTAGGAGAATCATTCTTTTCTAGTTCTAACAATTAGGATCCCCAATCATACTTCAGTCTTTGACTTATATTATGCATCCTAATAGGATCTAAGAATACACATCGTCTAAGCTTGGCCTATCAATCTATCGAATATGAAATACATATCATATTAACCCCCAATAATATGGGCAAGGCTAATATGATGTTTCATTTCATTTACATCAAGTGTTTTCGAACTATTTCTTGCAAGAACTATTTTCCAATAATATGGACAAAAATAATCACATGTGATCCATAGTTCTACTAATTTCTATTGACGGAAGATTGTGCTTGAGTTTGACAACCTCGTCCATTATAAGCTTAGCATTTCAAGAGAATTTTTTGGACTCATCAACTAATTAGGCTAATTTTACACTAAGCATCATATGCAATTTTACATGAATATTTTATGAATTATTATAATTAATAATTCAAATGTGACAATTTGACAAATGATAAACAAAGTTTATCATGTATAATTCCACAAAATAAAATAATGATTTTAACTATTTAAAATCATTTTTTATCATGAAAAATTAATTTTGAACTCTTTTAAAATATAGTTATTCCCAACATCTAATCGCTAATGAATTTTTAAATTATTTAAAAAGCATCTAGAGATTTAAAATATTAAATTAGAAATAAAAAATCTTTTGGACATTCCAAAATTATTGGATGAAAGTTTGAGCCAATTGATAAATAAAAAAAAAATAAGTAAACTTGTCACAATTGTAGCTGGCCCTTAGGCCCATTCAACATGGGCTTGCAATTATTTTTAATCAACTTCTGGTTCGATCGAACCGAACCACATTGTTCGGTCCTACCGAATCGTGGCTCAGCTGAAATGGTTAGGGCATCATGTGCCCTGACAACAGTTGGGTGGTCGTTGTCGCCGGACACGCGTGGTAGTGCATCATCACCACGCCTGTGCGCGGTCATCAACATGCCAAGCATGGAGATCGTCGCGCCTGCATGCGGTCATCGATGCGCCTAGTGAGGCGACCATCGACGCGCCTAGCGTGTCGACCATCGCCGCGCCTGCACCTGGCGTGGTGACCACCGTTGTTCCTTGCGCTGCGACCATCGCCGCACCTGCGCGCGACATTGTCATTCTTGAGCGCAACGTTGTCGTGCCTAGCGTGGCGACCATCGCCTCGCGACTACGCATTGTCACCGCAGTCGTGGCTATGAGATGTCATAACGTCAGCAGACGGCCATCGACGCGCAAGTCTTGCGCGTGCCCTACATGCGGCCTACGTGTGGCCTGTGCGAGGCACCGCACGACTTGTGCACAACCATCCATTTTTTAAAATCAATTTATGTAAACATTTTGCAAAAAATATAGATCTAATTAAGCTACATTAAATCATTACTTTAAACCTGCTCGGATACCACTGAAAGTAATTAGATCTCACATGAATATAAGAAAACCCTTTTCTTATCGAGATCATGTGTTCTAGGATCTATAGAATTAATTTAACATAAATTAGATCATACCTGAGATGTTCACACCCCAAAGAGATTGTCTCGAACGTCCGTCATCTTGATCACCCTCCGAGAATCTCAGACGTGATTCATCTAACGTATCCACACCAAGACTAAGATGAACTTTGAGGGATTCGATGAATCTCATATATTTATAGAGAGGTGATTGTAACTAACTCAATCTCTTTCTTCCTTTTTGGCGATCATGATCAAATCATATCTTCGATCAACTTTTAACCATTGACCATCAATCATGGTAATTAGAGTTAGGGCATACTTATTTTCAAATAGTTATGCGTGTAGCAAAGGGACCTAAAGACCCTTAAATGGTGACATTTTGGCTGGGTGCCAAATAAAATTTATATGAGCAACGAGTAGAAAGAAGTTTCGAAGGTGTGTAATTAATCAAATGGATAGTTGTGGATACAACTTCACCCAAAAAGCCTTTAGTCATCGAGGCTTGCAAAAGCAATGCACGTGCCACATTTAGAATGTGACGATGTTTTTGTTCAATGCGCTCATTTTGTTAGGGAGTTTCCGGGCAAGTGGTTTGGTGTTATGCCATGTAAAGTGAAAAAATTTGTAAGTTGTAGAGAAAGAAATTATATTCCATTATCATTGCGGATACATTTCACAGATTTGCTAAATTGTGTATGTATTAAGTTATAGAAATTTATTAATAGTGATGTAGTATCAGACTATGAACACAATAAATAAATCTAAGTGGCATGTTTATGATTATCTACTATTATAAGAAAGTCGAAAGCTCCTAAAGTTGAAAGAGTGTTATATGGTCCCCACAAACCACAATGAATGAGATCAAATGACAAAAAAGCTTTATTCAAACTAAGAGGAAACTGACATCGAGCTTGTTTAGCTCGGATGCATACATTACAGGAAGGAAAATACTTTTGGGTAAACACTAAAACATTGTTTTGTAGAACGATACTTAACGATGGGTGACCAAGTCATTTGTTCCAAACGCCCGAATCGACTTGTGTCACTATTTTATTTGCTGAAAGACGAAAGACTCATGCATCTACCTTGCACAAACGGTATACTCCACCAAATAGATCACCCAATCCTATTGTCCTTTTCGTGATGAGTCTTGTAACGCCTTGACAAAGGCGGTGCTCTTACACATTGAACTATCACACAAAATTTTGAGAAGAAAATTATATTACATAACTTAGAAATAGATCTAAGTGACATGCAATCATAGGAAAAAGCAATGTATCTTTAAGAAGAAGGGAATGGGCAAGAAAGATGTCTCCTATATGAGTCGCATGAATTAATGCACCATTTGGTATTTGAGCTGGATGCTTATCAAATGTTGATGTTAAATGATGAAAGTGTCAAGCATCATTTGTCATGTGCATAGAAGCACCCATATCTAAAATTCAATCATTTGTCATGTGCATAGAGTACCAAAGAGAGGTTCAGTGATATTTCATTAGTACAATTATATTGAATAGACGTCAAAATTGTGCTTCAGATAGTCCACCGAAGTGACTAGCTTTGATGTCATCTTATTGTTTTTTAATAGCATTCACAGAAGGACATGGTGTGTCTATTGGTTTGTTCACATGTCCCTTGCTATTTTTTTCTTGTTTCTTTTGGATGGATCCTAGTGCGATGGTAGACCATTTAGTTGAAAGCATGTATCCCTGACATGTCCGTCTCGACAACAATAATCACAATGAGGTCGCTTTCCTCTGATAGCAATGGGTTGTTCAACATTGCAAGCACCTTTGGCCAAGAAGGCAGCAGGAACAATCGTCATATCATGGTTGTGATCCACCTTTAGATCCTAGTCTCATTACCTTGAGAAAATCTCTCCTTCAAGTCATCCCATAATAGTTAGCATCTTCGGCGTAGGTCACATTGGACTGAAGATATTTCCTTGTCTAATGAATTAAAGATCCAAGCGATGAGCATGGAGTTGCAGATAAACCATTGCTCATTGTTATCTTCATAATCATCTGATGGCTTCTTGACTGAATTGTCAATTAAGCCAAGCTTATTTTTTTGCATGAAGTGCATTGTGCATGGCTCAAAACCATGTTAAGTAATTAAAGCCATTTAATTGACAAAAGATAAGTTGATTCCAAGGGGAATATGAAGTGGTGAGAATAAATATGGTTCACTTCTCTATTTTGGCAGAGGAAGAAGATGACGAGTCAGCCATTAGGAAAAAAACAGACATAGACTACCAAGAAGTAGCTCTGGTACCATGTGAATTAAAGAACTTGGAAGGCTTAGTCAGAGAGAAGGCTTGGCAGTCACTTCTTTTCTATTATTTTATATTTATATGATACAACTGATAAAAATGAAAACTGATTTGTAATCTAAATTGTACATATCAAATATATATATAGGATCTAATAAAAGTCTTCTCTTGAGAATGCTAATTGGATCATATCACCGAGATCAACCTAGATGTGTTGTTGTTGTATCATATCTAAAAACATAAGATGAAGTTATTATAAAACTTTAAACGAGTGTATATCTAGAGAGGACTTTAGAGTCATCTTACGTGCCTTTCATATCTCAAGATGTTTTGAAATGAAAAGAAAACTACCAAGTTGAAGATGAATGAGACCATGGATGTTTGATATCATAGTTTATATAATTAAAATGTTGGTCTTTCACCTTAACAAGATAAATGCATTAATGTATTGTATAAAAAAATATAACTATTGGTCATTAATATTGGCCCACTAAGTATATATCTTATTAATACAATTAGCAACCTTTCTAAGGTAATAATGAAATAATAATATTATTTATAAGATACTTGGTGGGTTAATGCTCATGTATTCTTGTGTAAACCCTCATCTTTCAATGAGCTAATGTTTAATGTTAGGTACTAAATTTAGTTTTTATAAAAAAGGAACTTGTCTTAAAAATTATATTTTAAACATTCAAGTATCTTATTAATACAATTAGTAACCTTTCTAAGGTAATAATGAAATAGTAATATTATTAATAAGATACTTAGTGGGTTAATGCTCATGGATTCTTATGTAACCCCTCTTCTTTCAATGAGCTAATGTTTAATGGTAGGTAATACAATTATTTTTTTATGAAAAAGGAACTTGTCTTATTCTATTTTTAAAACATTCAATAGTTGATTATTTAAAATTATTTTATATAAAAATCATTAAAATTCATGTAACTAACACTATTTTATATAAGAAAAAGGTTTTAGAACCTAACATTGAACGCATTAGAAGATAGAGGGATTATATAAGAATACGTAGAATCAATAAGTAGAGCATTAAATATCTCATTAATACAATTAATTATTTACCATATATAATTAATTATTTAATCTCTCATTTTTAATTGTGCTAATGTTTAGTGGTAGGTACTAAACTTTCTTTTTATAAAAAAAATGTCTAAATAAATTTTTCCATGAACTTTTTATTAATGGTGATTTTAAAATTCTTTTATATAAAACGTTATGAAAATGATACATACATATATATATATATATATATATATATATATATATATATTATATATATATAAGATAATAACTAATAGTAGTTATTCCTAAATTCTAAATGTAATATAGTAAAAACTTTAAATATTTCATTATTAAGAAAACTTTGAAAGAGAGAAAACTGAAGCCTTGGTAATTAATAGATTTAATTATGTCCGTGTCCCACTTAATACAATCATCAATTATTATATCACAATATGTATGTTTTGGTAATTTAATAATTGAAAAAACCAAAAAAAAAGAATGATGGAGAAAGGAGCATGCTTCAATTTTCTATTTCAAAATTGCACATGATCATAGCTTTATATATGTGTGTATATGTCATTTTTAACTACGGACATACCCATTAATGCTTGTTAGCATGAACAATTTTCATCATTCTTTGGACATACATAGTTAGCCTTTTCAAAGTCTTCCTTATCATCATGCATTTAGCTAACAATCATCTATCAGACGCAAATCAAATCATTGAACCTTTATTCAATTTGATATCCATGGAGGGACATGCATACATAGCACTCATATAGAGATATATATCCTTAAAAAGAGACATCCTTAGGTTGTATAGAGCACAACATGGTTTATTGCCAATCCTTATGCTATGAACATTAAGGTATAGATACTCATGTATCTTGATCATAACAAAGAGGTAGCATCCCATCTAAACATAAAGGTCAATCATAAAACTTCTAACATGGCGTCGAACATATGCACTCTCGGTTAATTGGACCTAATCGAGTTAAAATATTGTCCATTATAAAGATTGAAATTTTTTGTCAACCAAAAAATTTGGTTTGATTCAATGAATTCACAATTTATCGATTTGAAAAATATTATTATAAAGAATATTAAATTTATATAAAAACGAAATTATAAACAAAAATAGAATGCATGTTTTGAAATAAAAGTAATATTAAATTTTAACATTATCCAAAACTAAAATTCAATAAATAGTTGAAAATAGAAACACAATTAAACCACCAAAAGTAATAAATTCAAAAAATATTAAGGAGATGAATTTATTATATGATTAAAATAGTATGTTTATAAAAATGTCAAATATTTCAGTTGTAAATAATAAAGAGGTACTAATATAAAAGAAAAAGAATGCAAAATATGCAAGTTATATATAATAAAATTAACAAAAAAAATAATTATTGGATCATTTTAGTTATTAACCAATTATTTCGGTTAACTAACTAAATAGATAGAATATGTTTGAAATAAATTATCCATTAACCAAATTGATATTATGGATAATTTAGCTTGGTGAAACAATTAAAAATTTGATCGGTTAACTAATTTTGACGTTTAAAAAATTATCCATGCTCGCCATATAATGCAACTATAATGACCAAAAAGAACAAAAGGGTCCAACATTGATCGTGTCCGATTCAAACGCGGGTCGTGTTGCATAAATAATGATTTAGTTTGGACTCCATGTTAATCATAAATAAAGCCCTAAACTCTCCTATATAAATTCCTATATCACAAAATAAACTCTCCTATATAAATTCCTATATCACAAAATAAACTCCTCAAAGACCATTATTTTCTCCCCCTTTTAGTCGTCACAACTCTCTCTCTCTCTCTCTAATTGAAGAAGAACGATATCTCGTAACTAGGAAGGAACTTCGGGAATGTAAATATTGAACCATTTGTCAAATATTATGTTCTTAAGTGGATCCCTTCTAGATATGTTCTTCTTGATAGATTAATGCATGCTAAGCTTTGATCTCATAATTATAATAGTTTGGGAGATCTGGTTTAGTTTTTTGTCTCTTGTTACATCCTTAGCTTTTATATTCATTTTGATATATTTTCATGAAGATTTCTATAAGAAGTCCTAGATTCAAATCACCGAAAAATAGAGAAGATGCAGTCACGAACAATCGGACATGGCCCTTTAATTTGACTAATAATGTAGCAGCATGATCGAACATACACAGCATGATATATTACTGTAGCAGCACGACATGAGACACAAGCACACAACTCCCCCTCTAATTGACCTAATATGCAAATAAGTTAACATTGAAGATCATGTATGTGTTAAATAATGATACAAATAGTACATATTATTATGACACATACATAAATCTACGATAGTGTTAAAGTATCACAATAAAACTCGAGATTTTAACGTCCCCAAAAATACACTCTGTCACATGGCAGAATGCACCTCTAAAAATGTTACGAGATATAATTACTTGGCATAAACATTGACTCAAAACAAAACTTTGACTAGGTTAAAAGGGAATATATTTTTTTGCTAAAGATGAAATACAAAGTGGAACAAATGGACATACAAATAAACTTATGTGGAAGTATGATAGCATAACAACTTTTGGGTCCCACATTTCACTAATTTACTACACATGCAACTCTCAATTAGCTTTCAAAGTAGGAAAATGCAACTCGATAACATATAAAGGATAATAATAATAATAATAATAATAATAATANAAGAAGAAGAAGAAGAAGAAGAAGAAGAAGAAGAAGAAGAAGAAGAAGAAGAAGAAGAAGAAGAAGAAGAAGAAGAAGAAGAAGAAGAAGAAGAAGAAGAAGAAGAAGAAGAAGAAGAAGAAGAAGAAGAAGAAGAAGAAGAAGAAGAAGAAGAAGAAGAAGAAGAAGAAGAAGAAGAAGAAGAAGAAGAAGAAGAAGAAGAAGAAGAAGAAGAAGAAGAAGAAGAAGAAGAAGAAGAAGAAGAAGAAGAAGAAGAAGAAGAAGAAGAAGAAGAAGAAGAAGAAGAAGAAGAAGAAGAAGAAGAAGAAGAAGAAGAAGAAGAAGAAGAAGAAGAAGAAGAAGAAGAAGAAGAAGAAGAAGAAGAAGAAGAAGAAGAAGAAGAAGAAGAAGAAGAAGAAGAAGAAGAAGAAGAAGAAGAAGAAGAAGAAGAAGAAGAAGAAGAAGAAGAAGAAGAAGAAGAAGAAGAAGAAGAAGAAGAAGAAGAAGAAGAAGAAGAAGAAGAAGAAGAAGAAGAAGAAGAAGAAGAAGAAGAAGAAGAAGAAGAAGAAGAAGAAGAAGAAGAAGAAGAAGAAGAAGAAGAAGAAGAAGAAGAAGAAGAAGAAGAAGAAGAAGAAGAAGAAGAAGAAGAAGAAGAAGAAGAAGAAGAAGAAGAAGAAGAAGAAGAAGAAGAAGAAGAAGAAGAAGAAGAAGAAGAAGAAGAAGAAGAAGAAGAAGAAGAAGAAGAAGAAGAAGAAGAAGAAGAAGAAGAAGAAGAAGAAGAAGAAGAAGAAGAAGAAGAAGAAGAAGAAGAAGAAGAAGAAGAAGAAGAAGAAGAAGAAGAAGAAGAAGAAGAAGAAGAAGAAGAAGAAGAAGAAGAAGAAGAAGAAGAAGAAGAAGAAGAAGAAGAAGAAGAAGAAGAAGAAGAAGAAGAAGAAGAAGAAGAAGAAGAAGAAGAAGAAGAAGAAGAAGAAGAAGAAGAAGAAGAAGAAGAAGAAGAAGAAGAAGAAGAAGAAGAAGAAGAAGAAGAAGAAGAAGAAGAAGAAGAAGAAGAAGAAGAAGAAGAAGAAGAAGAAGAAGAAGAAGAAGAAGAAGAAGAAGAAGAAGAAGAAGAAGAAGAAGAAGAAGAAGAAGAAGAAGAAGAAGAAGAAGAAGAAGAAGAAGAAGAAGAAGAAGAAGAAGAAGAAGAAGAAGAAGAAGAAGAAGAAGAAGAAGAAGAAGAAGAAGAAGAAGAAGAAGAAGAAGAAGAAGAAGAAGAAGAAGAAGAAGAAGAAGAAGAAGAAGAAGAAGAAGAAGAAGAAGAAGAAGAAGAAGAAGAAGAAGAAGAAGAAGAAGAAGAAGAAGAAGAAGAAGAAGAAGAAGAAGAAGAAGAAGAAGAAGAAGAAGAAGAAGAAGAAGAAGAAGAAGAAGAAGAAGAAGAAGAAGAAGAAGAAGAAGAAGAAGAAGAAGAAGAAGAAGAAGAAGAAGAAGAAGAAGAAGAAGAAGAAGAAGAAGAAGAAGAAGAAGAAGAAGAAGAAGAAGAATAATAATAATAATAATAATAATAATAATAATAATAATAATAATAATAATAATAATAATAATAATAATAATAATAATAATAATAATAAGAAGAAGAAGAAGAAGAAGAAGAAGAAGAAGAAGAAGAAGAAGGGTCTCTAGCATCCATGTGCTCAATATTACCACAAGCATTCTATGCTACATATATCCCCATCATCAATTATCTACATAATTGAATTGCAAAAGAAATATACTCTCATAAACTATAGAGCTCAATAGGTGAACAAACAAATAAATAAATAAATATCATAATGTATATATCGATATAATGTATCATAAAAGAATGCACCTATGATCAGATTATGGACTAATCATGATACATATTATGTCACGCCCCAAACCCGACGCCCGGGACGCAGCAAGGGTGTTGCGGTCATTCTACAATTTCAAATTCAACCTCTAAATAACAACGGTCAATATAGTAGACCAACGACTCCAAAATAACTAACTCTCGAATTTTTCGAAAATTTTGGCATGACCTTTGCTAAAAATTGGTCCATGCGACATATACAAATAGGTAATATGAGCCAAGCACGAATCATATAAATGAGATAGAACTAAAATGAATAAAAGTAGGACCAGATGCCCAAGAAGGAGTTCACAACATTCTGACATCGATGATAACATATAAACGGGAACAAGGGTCCGACAAATTGGCAAAACTCTATGGATATGACAATAATGGACAAATATATGTAATCTAAAACTCTCCAGGCTCTCATATACACACAATCCTAATTTTCCCTTTTAAGCCCGGTGAGCATGCAAGAGATCTAAAGTCTCAATGCTCGAGGAGTATCTCCTCCTCCTCACCTACAAAACAACAATAATAAGATGGGTGAGCATATATGGCTCAGTGAGTGAAATAAATGATTCCATAAAATATTTAAACCACCCGAAAATAAAACCATCGGAAAACACGATCAAAAGTATATCATAAATAGCTTCATATAATAAAATACTTGCAATCAATGCAGGAGTTAAAACATGCTATGTATGAGCTGATCTAAGTGTCATGACACCTCGTCATCCGCGATCACAATCCATCCCGTCACGGTTGATGACCACCTCGACCCCGCGAGCCGTCGCTCGCCCCCACGAGGGCATCGCACCATCACCATGATTAGTTCCCTCGATCACGCAGGTCGTCACCTGCCACGAGTATGAACTATCGTCATCAATGTATAGGTATATCACCTCGACCCCGCGAGCTATTGCTCGCCCCCATGAGGGAGAGCTACCCTCATATCATCATCATCATCAACACCTCACTCCATGTGAGCTACCATGCATGTCTAATGCACATGCATGAGATATACGTATATATCAGGGTAGTATTTCAAAATAATACTAGGAATTAACACTTGAATCAAACTTTCAGAATTTATACACATCACAAGCATCAAAGCTTTCAAATCTCGGCATACGAGAAAACATACTTAAATCTAGACATCGCCAAACACAAGAAATCCATACGGAATCCAATCAAAAAACCGAAGCCGACATATCATGACAATAGCCCAAAAGATCATCACATCATCAACATAATCAATCAAGTGAGCTAAAGAAATGAATATAATGAACCACGACGATGTGGTGTTGCTCTAGGTTTATGGAAAGTCCCACTCACCTCGGATACGCTCGACCTCGTCGGGTCCTCCGCGTTTGAGCAAGGTTACAATCGGGGAACCTATTCCGGCATACGATTAAATTATATTAGTATATATAAATAATTAAACACATGAATTATACATTTTTGTATTAATCTCGCCATCGACTCGATCATTGCATATTATATGTAGATTTTCAGCTTTCTTGATTAACACTTATGATCATAGCTATCCATGAAATAGAATGATTTTAAGCTCTTTTGAATTTAGTACTTAGTAGTACTTAATACTTCGAAAATATATTTTATATATATTGATTATTCTCAGCACTAGTGTCACCAACTAGTGATTATATGTGTTAAGTCCTCAGAAGGATTAAGATATAGTCAAGGTGTCTCATCTTCTCTCATTAGTTTCAAATCAGCAGTTAAATAACTCAAAGTCATATCATTATAAAATATTAATTATCCATAAATCTTTAACTCATAATCTCTCATTCCTTCTCCCAACACATATGCTGTTTTCATACTCAATTAAGTGTACATATTATCAATGTTAATATGTTGTTTTTACATCTATCTCTATGTATATAGATTTATATACATGCTGATATATATATGCATAGATGTATAACTTTATATATATGTATATCAATGCTGGCAGGAGCCTATACATCAAAAGGTTATCTCCATATATTCTTTAAGTATGCATTTACATAGTTATTAGTCTAAGAGTGCTCGTTTCTAAATCTGATTTAATTAACCCACTTGGCACAACATTCTGTATTGTCATTTCCCTTAATTAGGTTAGCTAATTATCATAACCAATTATTAGTTAATATGATTAATTTCTTCACAGAAATCAGAAGCCATAAAAATATATTAACTAACAGGTAGCTGATAGCATTAATCTTGGCATCAAGATCAGTTAACCTAATGGGATATAACCACATTCACATCTTATAAAAAGGAAGGAGTAACACTCGGCCAGCAACTCACCTAATAATGAATGTGTCTATTCCGGTGATGTGATGACTAACGCGGAAACATAACTGCCATGACATTCAATCAGGAATCAACTCTCATAGATGATCGAGTTTATCACTATAAGATGCTAACAACTCACCGAAAATAGAAGCGATGAACTGAGTAGTGAGTCGTTCGCTCCAGTTTTGGTGACACACGAAGAAGATGAAGGAGATCGTAGCTGTGTCAACATAAATTGAAATCAAACTCGGCCAATCAAAACCTATGATGACACGAAATATGGCAGCAGCTGTCATACCAAGAAATCAAGGTTATTTAGCGCGATATTAACATTTTATGATTTCCTTACAACTCTCAATCGACTGCCATTAGTCACCAGGGAATCAGAAACGTATCGCCACTCAATCGAAGCTTACACTCACCAGATATTGCAGTGATGTGTTGCCCTCTCGATTCGTCTCTCTTCCAGCTCAGACGACGTATGCATGCGCAAGACCTCAGCTGCAACAATCGGATGAAATTAATCCATATAGATGACTTAACCCTATTACTCTAAGGTACTCTAACTCACCAAGAGGAACTTAATCGGCTACACCTGCATTGCCGATGAATGAAATCAACCTCGCTTGTCGCTGGAATGATAACCTACAATGGGAAGAAGGGAGGTGAAGGGGTCATCGAATCTGAATCAGAGAAGCCTCAAAAGAACTCATAAACAAGCTGAATCCACTCATAACCTTACCGGAAAGAACACCGCGGAGAAACGAGCTCCAATGTCGCCGGATTTACTTGCGTGCCGACGAGAGTTCTTCCATTCCCGAGCTGCACACACACGCACGCAACTTAATCAACTCACATCAGTGTGTTTGCATCGATGAGAGGGGTGGAATCCTACAGTTCGATGGTGGAATAACCGCCGGGATCACGCCTGCCAGTGCTGCCCTGGTCGAACGTCGCCGTTGTGTCACGTAGAGAGAGGAGATGCAGATGCGGTACTGTAGCGGCTAGGGAGAAATGAGGAGAGGGTTTTATTTGGGGTAGGGGGATACATGTCGCGATCGAGCGGCCGGATCAAAATTATTATTATTATTATTATTATTATTATTATTATTATTATTATTATTATTATTATTATTATTATTATTATTATTATTATTATTATTATTATTATTATTATTATTATTATTATTATTATTATTATTATTATTATTATTATTATTATTATTATTATTACTCTGAGAAGATGAAAAGACCCTCATTAGTTCAAAAAATTTACGGGCGTGCCATTGTGGGCTTTGTTGTTACTTTGGGCTTTTTACATATTAAATATTCATCTAAAATCGAATTAGTAGTGACCATTTTCAATCATCATTAAATAGCATCACTAATAGAACAGTTACATTGATCATCATCTTAATACATCAAGTAAGGACATGGTCAAAGAGTAGACAATATATCATTCATGTTTCTAATACAATATACTACTTTACTTTCATTGCATCACTTTCATCATCATTGCATACTTGCATCATAAATATTTTACTTCCATCATCGTTGCTTAACTTACATTATCGCTTAACTCATCATTAATATTTGCCTCTTTATTTATGTTTATCGTTACTTTTAGTGACTTTGGCAACTTACTATGAAAAGAGTGTTCATCATCATGTTCGCTTAGGTTATAGATTGCTAAGGATGATCAGTGGTTGATGCATAAACCATGATAATGCCCTTGTAGGAGAAGGATACTTGATAATACTTTTTATTGCATGGAGGGGAGAGGTTCATACAAGAGAACGTAAGTAGTTTCATTGCAACTACGCTACTAGTATCCTAACATCATCATCAACTTTACTTTACTCTAATAATCAACACACAATGTTGACATATTCATTAAATCTTGTATTCTTTATATTTACATATAATGCATAATTTATAGGTCAGTCATAAGGTGTAGGCATCATATTATGAACTAATAATAATTAAGGTTCATATGAAATCTCATAAAATATATGAATCAATAATGGTTAGAGTCATGTGAAGTTTTATAACATAAACATCATAATGTAGCATGAATATATAATGATCATGATTTATATAAAGTTCTATAACATTAACACCATCATAATATGAATCGATACATGATCTATATTATAAATCCTTGTATGAACAAATTATATTTTCATATAAGATTTTATAACATAAGTGTAACCATACAATCACTTCATACTTCTGTATCAGGTTGATTCATAAGAACATCATAATAATGGTTGAACAATCATATAGAATCGTCGATCATTCCATGTAGAGATAGAGTCATATATACAATGTAGAGTCAAGATCATAAGGATAATTAAGTAGGATCATAAGAATGAAAAATGAATTATAGGTCAAATGAGAATTTGTGATAACTCTAAATCACATGGACTCATTGTGCAATCAAATTAGAAATAAATTTTATAAAATTCTTGAATATTTAAATCATAGATGAATCACATTGAAATAAATTCATATCAGAAGTTCAATAAGCGCATTGAGTAACTCTAAATCTAATATAAAATTACATCTATGATACAATGGATCATATATTCATCATATAGATCATGAGATCTGAGTATAGATTCATAGAAGACATGTTCTTATTCACAAAATTACTCATAAGAGCTAAGAGATAAACAATATCGTCCACATTAATGTAAACATGTAAAGTTATGAAAATTCACTTATAACAACTTGACGATAATGATAATATTAAATTCAAATCTTTTAGGATAATTTAAAGAAGATATTCATTTTTTAGCTTGAATAAATTTAGTACAGTGTTAATATAAAACTTATAACTCAAGAGATTCTTTTAGAATAATTCTAATTTTCTTTCAAAGTAGTCTTCTAGAGAATTTACATATAAAATTTACACATTTTTTTATCTCTATTTCATTTATTCTCAAGAAATTCAATAATATCATCCATAGATTTTACTACGAGAGATGAGATAGTTGAGCTTTAAAACATTCATAACCTCTTATATGCTTATTCATTTCATTCCATTTCAAGTTCTAATACAATATCACATATACATGTACCTACTCCATGAATGTCTGATCATAATGAAAGTTTATAAGATATTTTAAAATCACAACACTATATTTCAGGATAACTCGACACAGAGTTAATATTCAAATCATAATGTTTTATATAAAATCAGATCAAGATGAAACAAGTTTCTACTAAAACTAGACTTCGAGGGCTAAGCATCCATATATCATTTATAATTTTTGCACGAGTATAACCTTATCAAAACTTATTTGAAATAAAGAATATAAATATGGAGAGAATTAAATACTATGAATCTAATAATATTGACATTCGATGTCATCGATCTAAAGCATGAAAACTTAACTTATATATAGATCTAAATTTCGAAGAATGATTTTAAATAAAAATTACTAAATATAGGATTATCACATGCAAGATCTAATTAAAAATCATCTTCATCCTTTTGATTCAACAAATATATAAGATAAAATTTGATTTCATAATTTCATTATTTAGATTTTGAATCATCTTTTTTTTTTTGAAGAACTGAAAGATTCTTCTCATTCATCCTCTTTCATTTAATTATGATCTTCTCCCTTCCGATGGCGAGAAAAGCTAGCAGATGCCACCCCTTTTCTTTCCAAAATTTTTAAGTGCATTATTTTCCCCCCACATAGTGTTGTGAAAAGCTCTCAAATACTAATGTGTTTTCTCGTCAAGAACTTCAAAATGATATATAATTCATGAACATTCAAGATGCACATGTGGGAAATCAAGTAAGGAGACAGGGGTGGAGGTCGTAGTTGCCTCCAATGTTTTTAGGGCTAGACCCGATCGAGATCGGCCTATAGTCCACTCCTAATCGACCATTGATTTAAATCGGATTAGACCAACCAAAACTGGTCAAAATCGACTAGAATCAATCAAAATAGATAATAATTGATCAAACCGATTCACTTGAACCAGTTAAGTTTTTCAATAATATCTATTTTAATTTTTAATATGTGGGCTTCCTTCTATTTAATACCGACTACTTTATAGTAATCTCTTAGTGCTATTAGTGTGAGACTATTTGAATTGTTCTCATTGTCTTTAGTATTCAAAATTTTATCTTCTTTTAGTCATGTGAGGTTCTATTTTTTTGTCCTCATTTTTTAATATCATCCATATTAGTTATTTATTTTAAAAAATAATGTACAAATTTAATTGTAAATATACTTTAATCAAATACATGATTTTATTTAATATAACGTATCATTGATGATACTAAAATTTATTTTATCATAATAAAAAATTTATTCATTTGAGGTTCTATAATGTATGATAATAAAAATTTTAAAATGAATAAAAATATCATCATAAACTAAATCTAATAATAAATAGCTTGATTTTAATTATATTTTTATTGTCATGATTAAATAATTTAATATAATATCTTTTATTAATTATATTAATTTATTAATATCGGTTCGACCGAATGACTCAATTGATTCGACCAATTTGAATGGATAAGCTCCTCGAGTTGCTTTCCAATATGATCCTAATAACTTCGGTTGCCTGTTGGGCCTTTTTCTTTAGTATTTATTTTTTTTTTATTTTAAAATGTTAGGTTGTTAGAGAGATAACATGAATGCCTTATAATATCGGTACAACCGTACAATGTTGCAATTTGCAAAAGAAAAAAAGAAATAATGATCGGAATATGGGATTGATTTTTGTGATGATATGTATCAGATGTTTATATGTGATTATATGTACGACTGCAATTCTTGAAATAAATATAGAAACAACATTTATAGAAAAAAAGTTTCAATTCACCAACAAATGGCAGAACCAAACTTCATAAAGGTATAAATTTAGAAGGATCGAATCTATCCAAAACTATATTTTGATTTTTTTATGAAATTAAAATATTTTTTTTATAATATTGCGATATCATTATCAAAATGATCAACAAGATGTATAAGTAAATTTTACATGTATAATTTCTATTTATTACAGATTTAAATTGTAAAAAGGAGAAATTACCTTTTCCGGTTCCTTTTAATTTTGCTTCGAGTGATGTGAGAGTCTTTTTTTCGGTGAGGATGAGATTAAGATTTTTTTTTTTTTTTTTGGTTTGATAATGAGATTAAGAATTTTGACAGCACTTTCTTTTCCTTGTGGACCCCACACGATCTCGTGAGTCCAACCTCTTTTTTTCTTTATTTTCACCGCCGAAATTTAGAGACAAAAAGTAAAAAAGAAAAGATCCTTTCGTGCTTTCCCTTTTTTTTTTCTTTTCTCGAAAAGATTCTTAATTTTCTATTTATTATCGTTAACGGTAACACGTCATCAATCTCCGTTATCCTCTGCCAGCCCTAGTCCTCCTTACCGCTGATGAACCCTCCATAAACATGTTTCCTGGAGTTCCGCCGTGTCATCCTACCGCCACCACCCAAATCCGAACTCGATGCCCCTTTGTTAAATCCCTTCCTGTTCTGTCTTTCTCCATCTCTCTCCTCTCTCTCTCTCTCCTCTCCTTCTCTCCTTCGAGTCCTCCCTTGTGCTACTAGTCGCAGAGGAGGAGCAGCAGCAATGGAGATGTCTACGGCAATGTGGACCGCGGCAGTGTTGTGCGGCGCCGTAGTCTACTGGTTCGTGTGGGTGATGGGCGCGGCAGAGGTGAAGGGGAAGCGGGCGACGGAGTTGAAGATGGGATCCATTACGAAGGACGCCGTGCAGGACAAGTTCAAGCAGTACTGGTCCTTCTTCCGCCGCCCTAAGGACTGCGCCGCCACCGCTGGCGACGCCGTGCCCGCCTTCGTCGATACCTTCTACAATCTAGTCACCGACATCTACGAGTGGGGTTGGGGTCAGTCCTTCCACTTCTCGCCGTCGCTCCCGGGCCTCTCCCACCGCGATGCGACCATCGTCCACGAGCAGCGGGTCGCCGACCTCATCCGCGCCCGCCACGGCCAGTCCGTACTCGACGTTGGGTGCGGTGTCGGAGGGCCCATGCGCGCCATCGCCGCCCACTCCGGCTCCCGCGTCGTCGGCATTACCATTAACGAGTACCAGGTCAACCGCGCCCGCGCCCACAACCGCAAGGCGGGCCTCGACGAGCAGTGCGAGGTCGTTTGTGGCAACTTCCTCGAGATGCCCTTCGCAGACGCCTCCTTCGACGGCGCCTACTCCATCGAGGCTACTTGCCACGCCCCCAAGCTTGATGACGTCTACGGCGAGGTCTTCCGCGTCCTCAAGCCCGGCGCTCTATATGTCTCCTACGAATGGGTCACCACGCCGCTCTACCGCCCTGAAGACCCCGTACACGTGGAGACCATCCAAGGAATCGAGCGCGGCGATGCCCTTCCCGGCCTCCGCGCCCAGCACGAGATCGCCGAGGTCGCCAAGAGAGTCGGCTTCGAGGTGTTAGAGGAGCGGGACCTGGCGCTGACGCCGGCCGGTCCCTGGTGGACGCGTCTCAAGATGGGGCGCATCTCCTACTGGAGAAACCACCTGGTCGTCTCTGTGCTCGCCTTCCTGCGGATAGCACCCAAGGGAGTCGTTGACGTCCACGAAATGTTATACGAGACGGCCCGCCACCTCAGCCACGGCGGCGAAACTGGCATCTTTACGCCCATGCACATGATCCTGTGCCGGAAGCCGGCGTCGGCCACAGCCGCCACCTCTTAACACATAGAAACAGAAGTCGGAAATGAAGAAAAAAAAATCTCTATCCGGACACCATGATAAGAGAAGAGAAGATGATGGATTTTACAGGTGATCAGGAGGAGGAGAAGTTGGGAAAAGAAGAAGAGGTTAGAGTTCGTCAGAATCAATTATTTTTTTTTCTTTTTTTTTTTTTTTACTTTGGGTTTTATCGCTGCTGCTGTCAGTTGTTCTCTTTTGTATTGAAATCTTTATATTGTTTGGCTTCTTCTTTTTTATAGATCGATGGATCAAATCATTGCTACTTGGATGTTTTATTTTTTTCTCTTTTATGTCTTAGCAATTTCTTTTTCTGATCTTCCATTGCTGAAATGCTAGAATTATGTTGCTGTTTTACTCAAATGGGAAATGATAGACCTTTTTTGCAACATCCCATTGAACAAATCCTATCATAGGATTACTTCTTTCTCTAGAAAATTGACACTGATGAGCATAGTATATATGCCACGCTATTGTATGTATTACTGCGTCCCTAGTCGATCCCTTATTATGGTATCAAATTTGATCACTTCTCACTTTATGTCATTTGGTCGAACGCTTGGTGAGTTGGATTAGTCTTCGGTTTACACAAGTGCCAGTAGGTGCTTAGTTGGCCGGCAGTGTCCTGTTGCGTCAAAAGGGTGAGGCTTTGTGGATCTGGGAGGAGACTGGTGGGGCACGTGAAACGCACGGAGCATGTTAGTGGAGGTGGCCAAGAAGCTCCAACTGCGTCGCAGTGGGGCACGTGACGTGCCGCTTGTCTTTGTTGTGTGGCGGGCGGGC